>WAAG01006622.1:20586-32570 GCA_013390105.1 Tichodroma muraria
TGGATCCATTTGCAGCTGCACAATCTTCTCAGCCAAATTCTTGGAAAGACAAAGGTCACATTGTGCTCTCTGCTGTAAATACACAGAGGCTGCTGCAGCCACAGGAATGGAAATGAGTGCAGAAGCCAGCCAAAGCTGTTGCTATAAAATTGCAAATGGGCATTTGGAAAATAAATTCCCATCAGAAGTTTTCATGAAGGCTTTACTTTGGCTGATAGGTTGCCCAATCCATGTGCATAACCCCAGGCTTATGTCTTTGCTTGCTATTAGTTGTATATTAGTGTAACTCTGTTAACTCGATTGCACTATTTCCAGATGCCTTTGGAGGAGAGAGAAATCTTTGTATATCTGNAAAAAGCTCAGCATGGTTCATAAGTTCACAGGGAAGTTCATATATTATGTATATGCTATTTTTTCAGAGGTGGATTTTGGGATTTAATTTAATTTGTTGTTTTGTTTCATTTGTTCATTTGGGATTTCATTTGTTGAATTACAAGGGGGCTCAAAACTTCAGAGTACTACCCAAGTATCGTACACTTGAATAATTTGCTGCTTGCAGAAGAACAGATACAGTGGTACCAGCTAGCCAATGATAAATTACATTGTTTATCAAATGTTGGGATTTTATTGTGGCAGCTACTCTGTTTCACAATTTACAGACTGGGATTCTCCTAATAGTACAGTAAAGATGGATCTGAGAACAACAAGAGCTTATAACACCAAAGCTACTGGAGAATATTCTTCAACAAGAGCTCTACTCTAGCTCTTCATGTTTTAATTCTCCACATAGAAATAATGAAAGTAATATGCAAAATCAAGGAGAAGGGCAATTCTAGAAAAGAAAAAAATACCTTGGGAGTGCTGAGCACAGAGGTGGGAAGAAGGGTGCAGGGTGGGGCAATGTATGTTTGCTTTGCCTGAGAGCTCAGGTGACCAGGTGTGAANTGTCTTTGCTTGCTATTAGTTGTATATTAGTGTAACTCTGTTAACTCGATTGCACTATTTCCAGATGCCTTTGGAGGAGAGAGAAATCTTTGTATATCTGGTTCGTCTGAGAGTAGCAATCCTTCAGCTCAACCTGACCGAGCAATGCTGGAGGAGGAGACTGGACCTCCTCCTAAGCAGGGCAAACCATCTCACTTCCTGAGCAATAGTTCACTGCCAAGCTATGCTGTAGCACTGCAAACAAAAAAAAGAACATCTTTCACAGGATAAAGATGGGTGCATGAAGATTCACTAGCTAGCAAAAAATATAATTATTCTTCTCTCTTAAAATGTGTTTAAAGAAATCGGCTAGATAGTGTAATCTTTTGACTGAACTAGAAAAACTGCGTTAAGATTACATAAATATTTGTAGATATTCAACATAGAGAGAAAATTTCAACCTGGAAGCTCATCTACTCTACTAATCATGAGAAAAATTCTTCCAGAAGCGAACAGGTGCAGTTCTATATCTGAGAGCAGAGGAGGTTGCTTTGCTTCTAAACTTTGGTTAGAATAAGATCATCCCCCTCACTCCCCTCAGAATCCAGTGCAGTGGGCTATTGGAAAGTTTTTCAGGTCTTTGGTTCCCCTGAACCTTTCTTGCTAGGATTGCTCCTTTAGCAGGCTTATTGCTTGTTTAGTTTAGCAAGCTTATTTTCTTGTTTATTTTTAGGAGCTGGGGTGGGACCTAGAACCAGGTTGCATAATTTTCATTTACAATTGTTCCGTTCAGTGCCATGGATTGTCATTAGTGTTTTATTATCTAGGGAGACCAATGCAAGAGACCACCCTTAAGTCACTTTACAAGACCACCCTAGGGTTGCCCAATACATGTGATTCTGGTTTGCCTTTATGAGAAATATACTTTCATTAAGATTTTTCTCAGACCCTTGAATAATTCCTCAAGACTGGTTTCATTGTACAGAGGCTGCTGAAGTTTGGGAAAACAAAAAGAGACTTCATAGCTGCACTCCCTTTTGGTATATTGTAACAGCAACATCTACAGGTGGAGCAGAATTACAAATTTATTCCTGATGAAAGACCCTAATGTCAGTTTTCATCATTCTTTGTTTTCCATTCCACAGACATACATAAAATTATATTTGTATCCATAGATTTTACTATTCCAATTGGAAATTATTGATAGTTGTAGATTTTTTAGATGATATTGTTTTAAGTCCAGCTTCTTATTTTCTTTATTTGTTGGATAAGGGTTTAATAACAGGGTATGAGGATAAGGAAACTCCTGATGTGCAAACAAATAATGTTATTCAGCTGGCCTACTGGTTATCAAATATGAAACTTCCATGTTAAAATGGTAATGTTTGGTGTCTACGTAGATTCAAAAACTACAGCTGGGTATGAAATGTTCACCATTCCATGTTTATTATGAATCATTCTTTGTTTCCACACAGTCCTTTTCTAAATGTTCATCATACATGCAAATACATAATGCATTTTTCCTTATTCAGCCTAACACAGATTCTGCAATCCCCTGTGAACAATCAGCCTGGGAAAGGCTTCGCTGTCTTAACTCCTCACATACACTGCAGCTTTGTGCTTGTTTATTGTGCTCACTGTCCACACTCAGAGGAGAACTGAAATATGGCAATTTTAGTCCTCATTTCAGAAGCACCAAATCCGAAGGTTTCCCACGTAATCAAAAACACCTCCAGGCCATTCCCCCCAGCATGCGAATAGCCTAGCAATCTCTAAATAATATTTGGTTTGCATATAAAAAGAGCAGTAACAGCTACTGTGAAATGGAGAGAGGTGCTCCTTGCATGCTCCCACAAACAGAATGTATTGAGTAGGTGCATCCTCCAGCTTCCTTTTGCATAGTGTCATTTTTATGGATGCATAGTTGGTATTCACCATTGTATTTTAAACTTGCAAGTCTTCTGTCGTTCAATTAAGTGTAATCACAGTGTTCTGCACTTGTATATCCCTGTATGTGACAGTGTGACAACATGATTACAAAGGGGTGAGGAAGAGAATGGTAATGTGGCCTTTACATGACTGTGAAATGAACTGCTGTAACATAGAGTGTGTGGGTTCATTTGTGATAGTCTGGGCACATTTGCACCTGGGAGACTGTTAAGGAGAAAGTTTAGCACCAGGCCTGAGCATGGCATGGCCCGGCACAGCCCTTTACTATCAGATAAAAAACTAACCTCATTCACCAGTGGTGGTGACATAAACACCCAGCTCNCTGATAATGTTCATGCAAGCCAATTATGATTCCTCTTCCTCTTTAATTACTTTTCAATTGAGATGGGACCCATGATATTATCACTGTCTGCTCCTCTGATTCAAGCAGCCAACATTGGGAGCATATATCAGGACCTCAAAAACATTCAGAAAGGTGACTGAAGAATGCTGCATGAAAGTACAATTTTTGAAAATTTGATATGGTCTTTGTTGGACATTTCCTCTCCTTATCTGCTTGTATTTTCACTTTCAAGTTGATAACACCCAGGCTGAGTTGAAACACAGTGATATTTCTGCCATTCTCTTCTGAGTTCATTGTGACTTTTTATCATCAGCAGAAATAGAGGGAGACTGAATTAAACAGAAGCTGCAGAACTTGGAGCTTGTGATAACAATACAAATGGATTTTCTCTAACAGAGAAAAACAGCTGTCTCCATTATTTGAATGCTTCACCTTTCTCCATTCCATTAATTGGGTCTTTGATCACAAGCTGAGGTGGAGAGGCCCTGATAAGGAATAAGTTATTAGTAAAGTAGCCTAAAGGAATGAATTGGGCCTAGTACTTGCTGCAGAAGATGAGATAAACCCATAATGCCTGTGTATGTGAGTGGTAGAGAGTGATAGGGCCCTCAGACTGCCCTGAACTGCTTGCAAGAAGACTAATACTCTAGTGCTATGATAGCTAATGCAGGATATAAATTTAGCTCCCGGGAATGGAATAGGATAAAAATTCCATAAAGAGTTTTCTGTAAATGGCTTACACTTTTATATCGAACTGTGTCAGAGTATTCACAAAAAAAAAAAAAATCCACACATTTTCTTGATCTTACTGTATGTTGAACACAACTGGAGGCTTTCAGTATAAGAAGAGGGAAAAATCACTGTTACATTTTTTCACCAAGACATTAATAAGAGCACCCTTTGAAGTGCGGTAAAGCTAAATTGGAGGAATTAAATTTGATTGAATCTAAGCCTGTTTATTTTTTATTTCTGCAGAGCAGACGTTGAGTGATTTGTAATACTTCATTGGAAATCTTCAGGAACTTGCTATCATGTAATCCATTTTTTTGCTGAAGAATACGACCGCAGGGGACAAGGCCATATTGGTTTGTTGTTAATGTACTGGAAAGAGGTACTATGGAGAAAACA
This sequence comes from Tichodroma muraria, assembly GCA_013390105.1. Taxonomy (NCBI): domain Eukaryota; kingdom Metazoa; phylum Chordata; class Aves; order Passeriformes; family Sittidae; genus Tichodroma; species Tichodroma muraria. The sequence continues at coordinate 24,932 of WAAG01006622.1, forward strand.
GTTAATATTAAATTACGAACACAAGGTTATCTTTCTGCTGCACATGCTCCACTGCCCTAGGCAGGGGTAATCTGTTAATAGCATTCAGCCAAAATGACACCATTAAGGAACTGAAGCTACACATCTTTTGCAAGCTGAATGATGTATAAAGCTGGTTTTCTATCATCCTAGATGCAATAAATTATCCATGCTGCTAAAAATTGATACAAGTCAGAAGTTTGATAACCGGCACCCCAACACAAATGGAAGTGCTGCTTGTCAGGAAAGGACACAGAGATGTGAGTGCTGCAGGCCTACCTTTTATTTGTGCCTCTCTTTCCTCTTTTCTGATTTTTCATGTTTTAAGTGGCAATCTGGCACATTGCCTACAGTGGCATGTAAATGGTGGGAGACCAAATGTGGAAAGGGAAAGGCTGAAAGTGTGTAGCCCATAAAGCAGTGTAGATGAGGAAACACTAAAGATGTACATTCCTGGTCTAGCTTGATTGAATCACTGCTTTTTACTATCTGTTCTTCATTGCAGTTGTGTCTATGAATAAAAGTAAAGACCGGGTTCTACAGCTTCTACTTAAGTGCAGCTATCTAAGAGCACTGGTCTGGATTAATCCAGCATCATCCTGTGATACATGAGGTCTCAATTCCTCACACTGAAAACTGTTCCACATTGTTATGGCATAATGAAAGCTCTCTATTATGACAGAAAAGACAAAACAGAGTGTTGGGAGTCATTTTGACTGTAGGAATACACAAGACAGTTCTCCTTTCCAAAAATTAATTGCTTTTACTACACGGGTTTTACTGTTGGTTTAGACCCTGTCTAGAAGGATCTGGGGTTGGATCCATGAAGGTCACAGTACCACGTCATATTTAAACCCCTAAACAGGATAAAAATGTGGTCCTCAAACTCTTTGCTCAACTTCTTCTCCTTCCTGGAAAGACTAAAGACTCTATGAAGTCTGTGTTTTGTCAATGAATTTGTCTGAACTTGTCCCAAGAGAAGTTGGAGTTCTTGGCCCTCAGTGGTACTGAGTAGCCACACATGTCATACACCTTCCTCCCTGTTCTGTTTTCACGGGATGTAGAAATAAGTCATCCTCAAGGGGTGCTCAGCAGATATGACTCTCAACCACCTTGGTGGAAAGGCTATCCCTTTTCTTCTCATTTGTTTAAGGCTTCAACTGAGATCACAACAGAGAAGAGACTTCAGCCTCAACATGAGCATCACTGATGATGTTCAGTGGTGGATGGCAACACACATCACCCCTCCTACTTTTCAGGAAGTAAAGAAAAGTTCAGTGGGCCGGGAAAAGAGCAAAAAGAAGAGTTGGGATATTTTTGGGTCTGCTAGATAGGCACTCCCATGAAAGGGAAAAAGACAGAGAAACCAGTTTCATTCACTGCACCAAAAACTAGTTTTTTTGTTCTTTGTCCTCTGCATTATTTTTCTACACTCAGTAATGACACCTGGCTTCCCCTAAGGTAGCACAGCCTGTTCAAAACTCATCTGTCTGTCCTACATCAGTTTCTGCTGAAGGAGGAGGTAGTGGTCAGATAATGTGATGGACTACACTGATGAGCTGTCTTCATTCTGCTGTCTGAAGGTACAGACCAACCCCAGGGACCCACCCCTTGTAACAGGATCCAAATGCCATATTTACATGTTTTTTCAATTTTACTACAGCTTTTTAAGTAGCGGGGTTTTGGAAGTTGAATCCCCATGAGGGCCAAGAAAAAGCAACAATGTTAAGCTTTTGTCACTCTGATTTTTGCATGTGGTTCAAGGGTACTTGCATCCCAGTACAACACAAAGAAGGCCCTACATAAATTAAATAAGATTTATTTGGTTTCAGAGCAGTGCAATATAACTGCACAAAAAAATTCATCCTGTTGAGTTCCAGTTATTCCCAGTTCACTGCCTTATGGCAAGACACCTAATGGTACCACAGCAACCTATCTCAGCCCAGATATTTCCTCACACAGGACATATATATGCCTATACAAGTTTTCTATTGTTTCATTGATTGTATTTGTAAAAGTAGTAACAGGAGTAATTATATCAATCCCAACTCATCACCAGAATTACCCCATGCCCAACCATATCCATGTACCATGAATCACACTGGCAGGATTGCAATAGCCACAACAAGGGAAAATGTGATTAAAGCACTTAGTAACAAATGGGAAGGATGAGTATTTTTAAAGGCAGCATGAAGGCTCTCAGATTTGATACATATTGATATTTGAAAGATTAAGAGTGGAATTATTATGGTATATTAAATTGAGATAAAACCGAAAAAAGGGAAGGCCAGATGACTTTGAAAGAGCAAAAATTATTTGTAAGAGAACAGTCTCTAGAAGCTCATTAAGAAGGACTAAATTCTGAATGATGAGATAAATTGAGCTCCTGAGTACAGGAGCACAGCTTCTTATATACTTATTCAGTATATACAAGCTTAGTTACATTTTTATTGAAATTGTATTGGAAATTTCCAATTTGCTTTGCTTTGTTTTTCATCTTGCGTGAGTTTAAGACCGACTCTTGCGCCAAATCAAGGGAAGATAATTTGATTTGGTTAAATTACATGATTACTGATGTATTTTCTGAATCTCTAGCTAAACTGAAGAGATGATACATGATATATGAATGTAATTTAAGTCAGATCCCTTGAGAGGAACACGCTGTGGTCTCAGTGTCATTTACAGCTACAGAAAGTAATTGAAAAAGTGCTATTAGATTAAAATTGTATTCTTTTAATCTGCCTTGGTACAGGTGTAGGTAGCTGATGGTCCCTCTAATGAGTTGGTAAGGAAGGACCAAGTCTGATTAAAACCAGAATATTTCCCCACAAGAATTTCCACTGCATTTCAGGAAAAGCAATTTTCCCTGTGAAAATCCCTGAGCAGGGAGAAAGGCAGAGCACCCTCCCGCGGCGCGCCCCAGCAGGCAGCATTTCCGAGCCCGTGTCCCCCCTCCAGCACCAGCCTCAGCCCTTGGTTCCCCAGGGGTGAGGAGTTACGCCCTGGGACATCAAACACGCAGCACAGGGTCCCTGTAAGTCTGGCGTTGCTGAAAGGATGGAGGCGTTTGGCAGGGATCTTTCCTGAGCCACCACAGCCCGGATGAGTCTCAGCAAACTTCACTGCTAGTTTGCTCTCTGTTCTTTCAGGAAGAGCAATTTTTGCAGCACTCGGCAAATTCAGTGATATGCAAAGTGCTTTCCCCAAAACTAAATGCCCGTTTTGTGACTTTGTGAATTAACAGGTGGAATACATCTGAGGGATCTACTTTATCCATGAATAATCCCACAGCAACAGAGAGAAATGCGCATATCAGCAAAGGTCCATTTCTTCTCTCAGGGCAGGGCTGATCCTTTCAGTGTGCTCCTCAGCCCAGCACAGCAATCAGGCCTTAAACAAAGTCTGGGTTTAAACAAAGGAGCCTACCCTACAACCCAGTGATTTCTTTTTCACATGAGACTTCTGATCGTGAAAAGAAATTTGCCTCATTTTATAGTTCTAATGAAATATTCTTTACTCATTCAAGTTACTACAGGTATTATTGAACTATGACTAAAAGACAGAATAGTCAGAACTAACAGAAAAGACAACTGGGCCTTAATAAAAGAATATATATTTTGCACCTTATTGAGCTGCACAGCAGATATTACACTAACTGGTTTCTCTTAAGAAAGCTTCTGTGTGTTAAAAATGCTGTCTTTAATGGGATAAACATTACAAATTATGTGTGTTTTCCTGACATTGATAAAATCTGATATAAGCTCAAATGTCTGATTTTTCAGTGAGATCAAAATTATAGGATCTAAGGGATTCAGAACTGTCAAGGGAAACACTCTCATTGAGCACAGATCTCTAGAAAAGAGAAGGGAGCAGGAACAAGGTCCTGAACAATCATGTCAGTCAAAGAGAAATACTTGGGCAGATATAAAAGAAACTTATGGATCTGCACCTGGCTGCACTACAGGTGTCACAGCAGGGCTTTACCTTGTCTTTCCAACAGACTCTCTTCAGGGGACAAAGATTGAGGGGGAGATATATGAAAAATTCAGGCAAGAATTTTTTTGCCAACAGTTTGGAGCCTGACATGTAAACATTTGCAATGGAATTTGATACAGGAGCTGACATTGTTTCAACACCTTTTCCAGCGCTTTGTCAGATATCAATCAAGTTTGTGGATGACCTCAAACTGGGCAAGAGTTAACAATACACTGAGGCAGTGGGTGATGGGGTAACCCAGCTTCAAAAAAGCCAAAGGCAAGGCCATCCCCCTAGGATGGAATAACCCCATGCAGCACTCCACTTTGGCTGATGTAAGGTTAAGCATCAGCTCTGCAGAGAAAAAAAGACCTGTCTTGTGGGGCAGCAGGTTGAGTATTAAGTCAGCAATGAGGCCTTGAGATGGGGCATCCAGGGCTGCATTAGTAGTCCTTTTGGTCCAGAGGAATGACCGTTCTCCTCTGCCCAACACTTGCAAGAAGCACTGTGTCAGTTTTGAACTTCTTAGTGCAAGAATCTTCAGTAAGCTGAAGTGAGTCAAGCAGAGTGTCACTAAGATGTCCGGGGGCTGGAGCACGCAGTGTGTGAGGAGAAAATGAGGATTTGTTTGGTCTAGGGAAGACAAGGAGAAGGATGGATCTAATTATCATCTTCCACCACCTAATGGGTGTTTACAGAGAAGATGAAGTCAGACTTTTCTCAGGGGTGCACAGTGAAAGGCAGGAAGCAACAGTTGCATTTTTTGGCAGAGAAATTACATTAAAAAAAAAAGAAAAAAGTTTTCCATTATAACAGTGGTTAAGCAAAGTAACAGGCTGTCTAAGAGAGGTGGTGGAGATGTCCTTAGAGGATTTCAAATTGACTGGAAAGTATCCCAAGCACCTGACCCAACTTTGATGTCAGCCCTGCTTTGAGGAGATGGGTCAAAGTGACCTTCAGAGATCTCTTCCAATCTGAATTGAACTGTGATTCACTACCAATTTTTTAAATGCTTCTCTTTGAAGTCTGCAGAAATATCTTCTATGGAGAACAAGTTTTTCTCTCTAATTTTAACCATCTGAAAAATAGATTGGGGAATTTGAAGAATGTGAAGTTAAATCACAGTGTGATCTACAGAGTATGGTGTTTGCTTCTGGTTAAGTCAGTGATAGCCAGAAATCATTAGACAGGTTGGTGTTGCTGTCATTTTGACAGGTGATCAAAGAAGGAAAAGAACAAACTATTGCCTTGCTCCTAGTTTGTTTAAAGACACAAAGAAATGATGGAGTGACCAGACTGAGATGTATTAAATTTGTTTTCAAAAACACTGGATTTTGGTTATAGGCATTTCAGGACAAAAATTTCAAAACAAGTAATTCCCATTTTAATGAGGAAAGCCTGTGTACAAAACCAGCTTTTGGACACAAATCACAGTGCTAGTGCCTCTAAGTAACCAGTTGCTAATGTAAATCAGGTGTTCAGAGGAAGAAGTGCTTTGAGTCATTTTTTGTGGAGGGAAAATTTTGCAGATTCAAAATGTCTCCCCACAAATCTCTTTGGAAAATCAGTCCTCACATTCAATGTGACTTCTTATGCTTTGTGGCCTGTGCAATTATATGTCTCCTACTGTGTCAGTAAAGTGACTTCTTTAATTACCCTTATACCACTCCCACTTCCCAAAATGACATTCAAAAATACAGGTCTGCAAAAATCATTAAGAGGAATAATGTTTGTATTACCCTCGAAATGGCTGCTTTAAGTTTTATTCTCAGTACATCAATCCACATGAGAATTCTGCAGATGTTAAAAACACATACACTCTATGAATTAATCTATGCCACTTGAGGGAATTGAAGGATAGAAAGGAAATACATATAATTCAGTGTAATGAATTCAGATATGTGGCTTTACCACCAGCTTCATTTTCATTTTAAGTGTAGAGACTGGCAATCAAAGTTAGCACAAAAGTGATAGTCCTTTTATAAATGCACATGCTTCGCTGTTGGATGCTTCTTGGCTGATAAGACGGGCTTCTCAAGAGTATTTTCAGAGAGAACCAAAAGGCAATGCTGAATAGTTCAGGAAATGATGCTGCAGGCAAACAAAAGTCTCAGCAATGCTTATTAATTGATTATAAATAATTTTTTCTTAGAATAAAGGAAATGATTCTACCAGCAGTTTTAAAAAAGGGAGCCACAGAGCAAGAGAAGGCGTGGATGAGAATGGAAGGATACATTGAACATGTGCACCTTTATGTCTGTGAAAACATAAATTGCAGTAGGTAAGCTGTGCAAAGGAAGACCTTCTCAAAGTAGCATGAGGGGTTTTTTTAAGTGAGAAAAGTTATCAAATGAAATTATTCTTGTCGTGACCCTCACAAACCTCTTTTCATCCTTGCATGGATTACTGAGGAAGCATATCAGAAAGGAGACATCTAATAACCTTTCATCTCTAACTGTTCTGGAAGTCTTTAGGTCTCTTCAGCCCTAAGCAGACAGGGACTGAAACCAGATGTTTAGCTGGGCCCCAAATCATTCCAGCTCAGTCTGAGTTCCCATCATGAGCAAATTCATCAGCTCAGATTTGCTTCCAGTGGGAGACAAAAGTAATGATTAAGTGCTTTTTTTCTGTTCTGGCACTGGTTTTCTGCACAACATCATGCTTCTCGGGTTGTGTGGATAGACCAGTGATTGATCTCTGCAAGAAGACAGGGTGGGACTCTGCTAATGTGACACATAACAGTGCCCCAACATTTGTAGGATGGTCACAGCTGATCACAGAGGCAGCAGTGTGAGCAGCTGTTTAGCAGTATTCAAAAGAACAGAAAATCTGTGGCCACCTCTGGAGGCTACTGTGTCCTACCTCCTGCTCACAGCAGTGCTAACATCATGGCTGCATCTGGTTGCCCAGGGTCTTGTTCAGTCATAGTTTAACTTCTCCAGAAACAGGGATTTCACAGACTTCCTTGGCAGCCAGTCCATATTCACCTTCTCTCTAGTCTTGTCTTCTCTCTAGCCCTGCCTAATTGAAGAATTTCCCAATTCAGAGATGGTAAATGGAGCCTCAGTACTATACAGTCCTGTGGACATGAAGATCTCCTACCTGGATTGGGATACACCAATTCATCTAGGAGTTCAAAAGGTTTTGTTTCAACAGATATTTATACTGAGCGATAGAAACTATTGATGATCCTCTGATCACATCCTCTCATTTATTCAGCATTATGATGGCTAAACATCTGGATGGTTGGGTCAGGGATTCAAGACTCTTTTATTTTATAGGCCTTCCAAATTTGAAGTAATGTGTGAAGACTGCTGTGGAGTCAGGATAATACAGCATTCCATATGTTCTAATTTTTTCTTCATATTCTGTCTGGGAACATGCCTCAGAAATTGTAGACTGGAGTCTGAAGACTGATTTTGAGCACCTGGTATGTGTCTGGACATCTGTGGACATTGTCTGTGCACTCATATGTTGATGTAGACAGCAGAACTAACTTCAAAGTAAAAGGAACTATCCATGAAAGAAGATATTTGGAACTGTGAGCACGGTGTCCATAGGTGGGCACACACCTCTATGAAGTTCACAGTTAAGGAAGGTGATCTGGAAGGCGCAATCAAGTGTCTATTCTGGACCTAGAGATGTC
>WAAG01006628.1:1977-33671 GCA_013390105.1 Tichodroma muraria
GTGAAGTTCTGGCTCGCTGTGTACTTTGTGTCATACTTGCTGTTCCTGTAGGTCCAGCCTTGTTCCTTGGGATGCTGAGGTACACGGTTGCACAAGTCATCTGCAAGACAGAAAGACAAGATCCAGCTGTCAGTTTTTCCCAGCAAGAAGAGTAGAGTTTAAAGTCAAAACAGATATGAAGCAAGAATGCTATAGGAATAAAAAAATTAAAAGGCCAGTCAGGTATTTGTGCTTTGATCTAAACTGTATGAATGACAAAAGTGTGACAGGATGGTTTCAGAGTTATTAGAAAGTTCTTACCATTTAACAATGTCCATTCTTCATTCTTCTAGTTGTCTTGAAAAATATCTCCTAGGAAGTCACTACTGATGGTTAAATCTCAGTTCAAATCTTTTAAGTGTACCTCTAGTACAAAATCAAGAAAATATGGCCTCTTATTTTTTATAAATTTGGATAGGTGTCTTTCCTTAGATAGCTTGTCTGACTTAAAACTCTTCTGTTGAATTTCGTGAGAGTTCATGAACTCTATGCTGTTTGCATTTCCGAATGGTAAAAAAATTCAGCAACATATTAATAATCCAGTTTCATGTGATTTTTCTTTTTCAACTAGAATGATGTCAGACATCTGGATTCCTAATGAAATTAAAGGACACATGATGGCAAATTAACAGCAAATATCTTACAAAGCAATGTCCTTATAACAGCTATGGCTGAATTTCAAGGATTGGGTAATTATGACCATTAATATACATTCCATTTTAGATGCTGAGAAAAATTCCTCCTGTCACAAGGAATGACAGTCCTAATACAGATGAACACACTTGATATTTTTGTGCTTAAAAGACAGCTATTTTTCAGCATACTTTAAAATATGCTGTTCTTCAGTGTCATTGAAGTACAATCATACTGTATGTAAGGACAATTTCTAATGTTATCCAGTATAAGAATAGTTTATTTTTGTTTACTTTAATGAAGATGTTTCTTCCAAAGAACAACCAAGACAAGGAGACCTACATAAAAGAGATGTGTGAATTATTTAAGGCTATTATACCAAATTAGGGATTTTTAATGTCAAAGAAATATTTTGGATGCTTTGATTGCATTCATCTTAGTCTCTTTTGTATGCATTGAATATGGAAGCTGTCAAAAGTGTTGAAAGTCTGACAGATTTTTTGAGCTAAATATTTTCTTTTTTGACAGAACAGTTTGGTTTCTGAGTCCTGCATCCTTGCTTCATTGAGCAAGGATGCTGTTATGTTTGGCTTAGTTCATTTTGAAGTCTCCAATGGTCATAACCCATAAACCAGAGAGACACGGGGCCATCAATCAACATGCAAAGACTCTTGTCTAAGCTTTGAATTCTTGAGGCTATCTTTGCACATGATGTTCAGAGTTCAACTCGTGGAATATCAATCATTTTTATCATGTGATTGTGGAGCTCTGAGATTGGACTTCTTGCTCACTTCTCCATGTTCTGAACATTTAACTGCTCTGTGACTTACAGCACTGTTTCTTCAGGCATGGTGTTTTCACATGTAAGAAAGCCTCTAAGTGTTTCTGAGTTATACCTTAATTGATAGGCATTCAACCAATGAGTCATGATTGATCCTGGGTTTTGGTGGCTAAATGGCCATGATATGAAGGTGATTTTCTTCAGGATGATCATTCATTTTATTCTTTCTGCTGTAACACTAGCTAGTAGTTACAAGATAAATACTGACATATGTACCAATTTAAAATTTGGCAAGTTAAAATAGTGAAATAATCTGCTTGCTTTGTACACATATCCATGCTTATTTCCAGGTTTTATGTAAGGCTATGTCTTTTGCACCCTTTCCATACAGTCAGCCACACAGATTTTCTAACTTAATTGAGGGAAAACAGAATCTCTGAGCTCAACTAAACAATTAAAAAACACAAGCTAACTTGAAGAAACTGGGATAGCTGCTAATATGTTTGATGGTAAAGAGGCAGGAAGAGCCTTTGTATGGGTTCCACAAAGATGTTTCTTGCAGCCACGCGTGCAGATAGTTCAGGGTCAAAGGCAAGTCTCATGGGAAGGGTCCACATTTGAGTCTACGGGTGGTAGGGGCTGAGAGAGCATCNCTAAATAATAATGGTAATACTGTTCTCCATAATCTAGACCCGGATTTTGCCAACATGCTAAATTGTGATTTTGTCATACTAGGAGGTTTGTGACTTTTAGTGACCACTCAGTTTAAGGAATTCTGAAACTCATATTTTGTAATTTGACCGATTCAAGAAATCTATTTAGAAATACCAAACCAGTTAAAAACTCCCTCCCCGTGACCTTCTTATTTTGTGATGAAATATAACTGGAACAGAATTCAATGAAAAATTAATTAATTAATTTAAGAAAGGAAATTAAGTTTGTAGCTGATTCAAAACACTCTGAAGTCCCATTAAATTTTATTTCACTGATTATGGGAACTTCAGCATATGATTGAAGCCAAGCATTTGTGTAATTGTTCTGTTGTTTGGGAGGGGTCAAAAGTTTGAGAATAAAGCTCCTTATTTTTTTCTCAAAGGAGGTATTCTTTGTTTTCTTTCTTGCATAGCTGGTGAGTTTTTATTGTAAATAGCCTGCCAAACATGACCAGTGATCACGCTTTCTACTAAATGTATTCATTTTTGTAAACCACAAAGACATACTTCTAGATAACTGCAGCTACTTCTTTAGCTTGTTTGTCATCACTTGAATGACCTTTTTTGCTCACTGTGCTCTCCTAGTTTGGTCTCTGCTGTAAACTTTGTAACAAACTGGCAAATTCTGAGATTAATTTACAGGAATTTCTTGTGATTCTCTGAGGGTCGCAAAGCTGTGTGAAGGTGGCAGCTGCTGCTTGCTCCAGGGAGCTTTGTGGTTGGTGGTGAAGCTGTGGAGGGGCTGTTCCTGAGGTGTAGGGAGGGGCTGATCTGGGCCAAAATAGTACAAGGGTTATGTGAATTTAACTGCCTAAGCAACAGGGGTCTAATCCCCCTGGACACCCCAATCTGACCCCCAGTTACTTCTCTACAGTGAGGAAAATCTCCTGTTGGTCATGCCTGTCAGACATGGGCAAACATCTTGGAAATATGTTAAATTAGCATCTGACTTGCTTGAAGGACTCTGTATTTGTAACTCAGTGATCCCTTAGTGTGCAAAGACAGTGGAGACATCCCAATGGATGTAGGAAATGCAATTATGTCTGATAGTTATAGATATAAAATGTAGCAATTCCTCTCAATTATTGTCTAAAACTGCCCCGAGCCAATTTCAAGACTTAGCACCTGAAGCTGTTGTCCCAGAACAGCCAATGCAGGAACAGATGACTGGATTCACTTGTCAGCTGACAGCCAACATGCACAAAATCTAATTCAGAAAGTAGGGTTAGGAAGCACTCATATGAGAAGCCTTCTCACACTTGTCAGAAGTGTGAGCATTTCATGATACAAATGCAGAAATAGGTCATAAATAAACATTTATTTTTAATGTTAATGCTCTGAAAAAATTTGAAGCCAAGCGATCACCTCTATTTAAGCAGCTGGTGTTGGCAAGCATTTTTACAGGGATAAATACTTGAACTTTGTTGTTATATATATACAGTAGGACTACGTACTATGTGCTATTTGTTTCCTTTTCCAGTATTTAAAAGCCAACAGCACTACCTTATCAACATTCCTAGTGTGTCTCTAGATCTCCCACGTGTCAAAAGTGGGTTGGAGCACTATCATGAGGACTGTTGCAGAAAGAAGCATTCTGTCTAAATTAAATCCAGGGACTCCATCTCACCTGATCTCATCTAGAGTGACCTGAGCACTCACCAGCTGCCACGTCCTACCCCTGTTATCTGCAAGAAGCTAACTCAGCTGTGGGCTGCTAAAAGGACTAGGATTCTGTAATATATCACAGTTGGATATGTGATACTAAATCCATAAGCAGATTTTCTTGCTACGTTTATGTTGTATTTTGATTGTAGGCTTATTTAAAATCCAGTGCTGATGGAGTACAGAATTAAGTAAAAGAGAATGAGAGAGAGAGAGATTACTGGCCCAACAAAAACAAGCCTGCACTCGGAGACTGAATTGCTCTCATGGAGGAAGCCAGGTCTGCAGTAACTCAGAAGTCTCCACTTGCCCTGGATCCCATCATCCATCCTACCTCCATACCAGAGCTGGACCAGCAAGGCGGCACCAGAGAGTGCTTGTCCTTGGCTGTGCTCCCTGAGATCCATTCAGACTGACTGTCCTTCAGAATCAGAATGTGGATCGTTCAGGATTGTCTTGAGCCCAGGGATCTAAAAATGATCCTTAGCATCACAGTCCTCTGCCTTGGCAGTGGAGCAATGGAGAGCTAGTAGGAGCTAACCAGGCATTACATTCAGCACAAAACTGTAGGACACCAGTGACACGATCACTTGTTTTAAAGACATAATAACACATTCAATTCCCACCTGTAGATGTCTCCTGGTAATAATTCTATCAATTTGTGGCAGGCATAAAAACTACATGTGATTAAATTCAGCATGGGGAGTATAACTGTACAGTAGTGTGAACTTCCTTGTGTTAAAAAGTCTGTTGCAGCCATGTTGAACATTGCAAAAACTAATCTTACAAATAAAATTAGTAATCTTATTATATCTTACAAATAAATTAAAATCTTGTCTTTTTGCTCCAGAGACAATGCATTAATGCTAAGAGATACTGTCATATGTATTTATTTGTCTCAAAATTTAGGCATATATATGTATGTGTATAATCATTTATGTTTCTGTGTACATGTATGTGGTGAATGACTGAAGGATGCCCCAGGACTCCCATTGTGCTTACATTCCAGACAAAAATGTTCCTGCCAGTTCTGTGTTGTAGTTCAGAATGAGATAAAGTACAATATCATGCAATTTACATGCAAAATACAAAATGAAAGGAATGATAAGCACATTTTTCCCCTCTAAATTCAGCTTATTTATTGGTATCTTGTCAAATGGACTTGGTTTTTCCTTTCTTGGTAAAAAACCACTGTGCCTCAGCAACTAAATGATTCAAACCTGTGCAGATTGCTTGGGGAACAAGCAGCAAAAATGTCCTTTGAGCAATGATCTGTGAGTGCTCAGAAGTGTTCCAGTTAGGGCATGACTGTCCTCACTGCATGTTCACTTTTCTCACTGTAAAACCCAATTTCATATTATCTCCCATGTCAACTGGTCACTCATCCAGCTCTCTTATTGTCACTCAACAGTGGTGGCAAGCCACAGGAGCATCACATCCTCCAAGATCGAAATGAGATGTTTTTATTCCAATAAGAAAGACTGGCTGATCTCCAGAGCTTGTCTGTCTTTTATCTGCTTTTCTGCCAGTCTTCTCTTGCTTGCACTCCTCTGCTCTTAGATCAGTGGAGATGTCTTCATAACCATGGAGCTTCTTTCAATGCCTTATTATTTCATCATGAAGTTCAGTCTTTTTTATTTATAACCCCCTGCTTTCATCTTTAAAAAGCTCTTGAATCATGACATAGGATGCTGGGAGAATTGATACAGGAACTTGATAATGAGATGAAGACTTCCAATCCCAGAAACTGCAATGCTGCACCAGGCCCTAATAGATTTGGTACAGACAGCAAGCACTGCTGGTTGACTCTGGTATGGCTGGGAATAGGTGTTTGTAGGCCTGCACACAGCCAGAACAGATATTAGATGTTTCTTATTTCCCTCACTGTGTACAGCTTCCTATGCCAGCTGGAGCCACTCATCAGATCCTAAACCAACCAGCCTTCTTTCACAAGTTTTTTTTTCCTTCCAGAGCAATGGTTCCCCTCTGAACCATGAAGCTTATCCTAGAAGAGTGCTGTGACGCTCTCTGTAGGATTAGATACTGAAAAGATCACCAGCACTCGAGGAAATCCCATCCTAGTGGGGTTTAGGCAAATGTGCTGGCTAAAATTGCATACCAGGGATTTAAGCAACTTCCACCACTCTGAAGGAGCTGCCTGGCTCTTCGGAGAGAGAGGCTCCCTGGCTGCCAACAGAGGCCATCACACTACACATGAGTGCTCAAAACATTTCTATAGATGTGGCAATAAGATGCAAGGCAAAATGATCACAGCTGGCCACTAATGACGTGTGTCACACTGTCTTGTGAACAGAGGGAAAGACCAAGGGATAGATTTGTGGTACTGCTGAGCACACTCACAACTGATCAGGAGCTCATTACAAATGTGCTTTAAGTACACATAAGACCATAAAAAGACAATTTTGAAAAAAAGAATATGGCACTATAACACTTTGATGGAGTTATAATCCGTAAATTAAGATAATAATTTTGGAGCATATTTCTATACTTTTGATACCCTTAACAAAATGTTGCACAGAAGTCCACAATTTAAGTACAAGTTGTTTGAAGAATTTATTTCTTTAAAAATATAAGCAGGAAACTTTTACTAGAGGCCCTTTATTTTTCTTTTGTAAATTATTTCCTTATCAGCTTCTTTGTGCAGTCCAAAAAGTGGTAAGGCAAACACCTTTTATATTTGCTACAGGCTCCATTGATAACTCAGGCTGGTCATCCAAGATTAATTAGCACAGCTTAAGTTCTAGCTTAAGACACTTTCTGTGTCTGAGTTTCTTGAGTGTAAAAGTAGAGCTGGTATACAGGTTGTAAAGTTAGCATTATTATTGTTCCTGATGCTCTTAAACATACAATCAGAGAAAGATTTTTAGTATTAAAAAGTACAGAAAGCATGTGAGGTCATCAGTTTTACAAAGTCTATAAATAATTTTAAAACATAAGAAAAGAATTTTTGGTTTTCTCAATATTAACTTGTTAATGACTTTAAATGCTCCATTGTCGATTTGTTCTAGTTCTAGCAGTGGAGTGATTTTGCAATATATATATATATATATATATATATTCTTCATGTAAGAATTAAAGTTTTATTTCACATACTCTTCCCCTTGCTTTTTTTCCCCCTATGCATGATTCTGAATCCAGAATATGTCAGAAACTACCCAGAATTTACCAAGTGCTTCTTTGGTAAATAAAAGATACTTTTTCTTTGGCAGATAAGAGGTAGGTACTTTTAGAAGAAGTATGGTTTATTCTTTTTTGTCCTGATCTCATTCCTTGCCCCTCAGGGCTTGTGAGGACCTGCAATTATTTCCACCACCATCGGAGCAATCACTTACAGGTGAGGATGCTGAAGTGCTTTACTGATTGAGCTTTTATTGTGCTGGAGAATATCAATTAAAAAAAAAAAAGTCCCTTGTCTCCCTCATGATTCAAAACATCTAAAGAAACTGAGCACCATACAGAGAAGTTTAACCTTTAGAAAACATTTTGTGAGGCATTTTGATGAAATGCAAAGGGTACTTATAAAATCCTTAGCATTCATCAGCCGTTGTCTCGTCTATCAAAACACCCAAGTTAATTAAAAACGGGAACAAAACCCAAGAAAAAAATCAAGGATCCGGCCTTCGGCAGCTGGCTCCGGTAGATGGCACTGCTCTGAATAGTCTGAGCAGGAGCCAGCGATTTCTGCAGGATGCTCCTGCCCGGTACCTGGGCGGCGGCACTGAACCGCCTGCAGCCACCGTCACGGCGGCGGGGGAAGGCTTTTGCATCCTCCTGAGAGATTTTTGCTGTATTTTGTTAAAGTAATCAAGAGTTTGCTGCCAGCGAGAAAAAAAAAAGAATTGTACCCACTGCTGTAATCGTGATTTGCTGGCTGCTGGTTGTTACCTGTTGCTTCACTTCATGATAACTCTTCCCTCTGCCCGTTTTGGTTTTCAGCACATTCTGCCTTCGTTCTGTCAGGTTACTGGTGGTGGTGTCAGCGATAGGAAATTCCCCTTCCTGATCCTGTCTGAGTTACTTTGAGAGATTGTGTCTCTGCTGAGGGGTGAGTTTGCCCTTGGATGTGCATGTGCTGCTGATTTGCTTCCACAATGTAGAGGGACCTAAATGCTCCGTCTACAAAAGTCCTCAGGGAATGAAAAATTTAAATTTCAGATACCTTAGTGCCTAGAAAAATCCTTTGTCCTTAATTAGAAGCTCAGGCTTCCTTGAATGAGAGTACTTTTGGCATTAGACTCGACATGGTGTTCATGTTTGGGGTGAACAGAGTTCCTCTTCTGGTTTTGTTTCCTATTTTTATTTGTGAACTCAAGTTAGGTGCTTAAATCACACCACTCTTTTCAGGTTAATAAACAGGGGCATTTTTTCGAATCACTTTTTGACTGTTGGCTTTGGCTACTGCTCTGATTTCTGGGAGGGGAACTGTGAGGGGAACTAGGGGAAGTAGACATTAACACAAGAGACTGCTTTTATATGAACTGCTGAAGGATGTACACCTCACTAGCTTCCTTCCTAGGAATCTGTAATTTGAGGGACTTAGCTTTTAGTTAATTCTTGTTATCAAGCAGATGAAAACTCTGAAAATACATCTCTTCCCTCTTATTCCTCTGGGTATAGAAAACCACAAACTTTCTGGATCCTTGTGCTGGAAGGACCTGCAGTTTTTCTGCAAGTTGCCACAATCATCTGGGATGAACTCTCTCCAAGGGGTAGATCATTCTCTTTAGTCTGAGAACAGCATGAGGAGTTCTTGTCTTCTTTCAGACCCAGTCCTCCTCAGCTGGGAAACAAGTGCTGTTTTAAAGTGGTTTTTTTCCTGAGGTAGCTATTGACCTGTTGACTAAAAACTGGAGCTGATTAGAATCACTAGTCTGTTGCACAGATTATTCTCTCCAGCACTTGGGCCAACATCTATTAAGACAAATTATATAAAGTGGAATGAGTAGATTGGGAGGACCACAATCATAAACTGCCTTGTTGAAATTTCTATGTCATGATTGGAAAGGCAGGAAGAAATCTTCCCAGGATTTGGTGCTCCAAGAAAGTGGAAGGAGAGTTTGTTTGGAGGTGAGGGTAGCCCCCTCCCTTGTAGATTGATACGTCCTTTCAGGAGAGAACAAGACTGCTGGTGGCAGACTAGAGGTCAGCCCTACCTTTCTCCATCAAACCCCTGTTGTGCAGTTCAGGCAGCATCTCCTCAGTATGCAGGTTTTCACAGTTCCTAGTTTTACCCCTGTGTAAGATCCAGCCCTCTTTGCTTCTGCAGGTCCCAGCTTTCATTGTATCCATTGTAGCCTTTTATTTTCTTTCCTTTTTATTCTTTCCTTTTTTTTTTTCTTGAATGGAAGACTTAGAAATCCCAGTTTCCCCATTTTCCCCCCTTTTTTTGTCATCTTCCACCAGCAAACCCCAGGGGCAACTTGCTGGCAATGTGCTGTGCAAGTCAGCAGGCTCTTGAAGGAAAAAGCATTGTTTTCTTCCTGATCAGTTTGACTGCTAGGAAAAACAAAGTGTAGTGAAACATCTCTTTTGTAGACACCCAAAGGCAACACACTCTTGGAAGGACTCATTTCCTGATTGTGAGGGTCTGGGGATTATATCCCTAACAGGAGAAACCAGGCAACCATGCCCATTATTTCTTTGATACAGCCCTACTCAGCTATTTGTGATTTGTGTTCCATCTTGTTGGTGCTGGCCCGACATGGAGGTGGGGAAGCGTTGCCTTCACCAACCGTGCCCAGGGTGACTGCATAACTGGAACTGGGTAAAGCACATGCTTTAGCAGGGGAGAATGATAACTTAGACACTTTTTTCTCACTTTCTAAGGACTAAAGAAAAATTGCCTTCACTGAGCAGTCTTTGTTCCTGCAACATTTCTATTTTTAAAACTTTCAGTGGGAATTTAAGCTGGCGTTTTCCAAGTGGATACAACAGCTGACTTACTGTGCTGTGTGTCACTCTTCAAAAAACCAAAATAAGACCACCCAGAGACCAGGAAACATTGAATTTTCCCCCATCTCTTACCCCAGGCAAATGATTCTCTAAAAACAAAATTTCAGACAAGTAAATATGAATATTGCCCATTGCCATTTTCTACTGAGGTAAGTAGTTCGAGGTCATCTTTTCTGTATTTACAATGTATGGCTTAAAATATAAACACTCTTTGTGCTTTGTTATTGTTTGCACGACTGAGTGCTTTCATGGATATATGCTGTAATAAAGGATGGCTTAGAAATTAAATATAAAAAGGCAGCCATTGCCACTGGGGAATAGAGTACTCTGCCAATCCAGACACAGCCTCCACTGACCAGGCTCACAATGTAATGGTCTTTTAAGAATGTATTTAATGCAGGGCAGGAATTTATGCATCATAAAGGGAAGAGGCAATACCCACCGTCCTGTCCTTTTCAGCCTTTGGTAGAAACTTTGATCATTAATATAATAATATATTTGCCTAAATTTGTAAGGTCTGTTGCAATTTTGCCTGAACGTGAAAACAGAGACCTTTCTGGGCACCCTGTTCNTAACTGAACAGCAGGATACATTTTTAACTGCTCCTTCATTGTGGTTCTGCAACATGCACAACACCAATGTCTTTCTTTTGTCATTTCTCTTCCTTCCTCTTTAGAAATTTTTTCTCCCAGACAAACAGGTGAAACTCAAAAGAGTTTTTCATCAAAGAAGATTTTAATTCTTGTGTCTATGCTTGCCAATTGCAAAACATAATAAATGTGTTTGCCTCTGGGCTTGACAATAAGCCTCAGACATTGCTCCTGGAACAAGCACTTTCAGAGTTACTAGGCTGCAATTATAGTTGTGTTAGCAGGTGTGAATTATTTAGTTGAAGTCAGAAACCAGTCTTTAGAATAAGCAGGTTTCAGGTGCAGTTTGGCCATTCAAAATGTGTTAATTGCTTGACAGAGTAGGTTATCTCATTATGTGATGGGTTAAATTTTGCTGAAATGAGTAGAGCTTTCATTTAAGATAGGTTTATGAAGATCGTGGGCATACATTTCAGCCTCAAGTAGAGGCAGTCAAGGCAGCTTGGAAATGTAAGTGATATGTGTGGTTGAGCTGGGTCTATCTATTATTTTGGCAGTACAGAGTATGTGGATGAGAGAATAACACTAAATGATAAAGGGAAAAAAATCACAGTGAATATTGTATAGCATCTATGTGTGGTCATGACAGGAGTGTATAGTGTTGAGATATTGGATTGAAGGAGTGGGAAAAAACCTTCAGCATTCAGTCCACCTGATTTTTGTGGAAGCCTGATGTTGTACGTCACTGCGAATGTACAAAATTACGAAATAACTCAGAGTTCCCTAACGCAATCACCAAGTTTTGCATGAAGAAAAACATCACATCTGGTGACCTGGTGACCTTGGCCTTTTTTGTCTGGAGAACAAATGCCTTTTTATAACTTGTATGCTTTCTGTAGCTCAGTTTTTCATGCATGTATGCCCATGTCTCTGTTAATATTCAGTGTGTATCCAAACCGTCCTGGTCCCAGAAAAGCAGAAAATAACCCAGCATGATTAAGACCAGATGTAAGGACAGGAATGATGGGGTTTGAGAGTACAAAGCACCATACATCATGAGAAGAGCAGGCTGAAGTTTTGTAGCTGGCTGAACTTGTTTTGCACAGCTCTCTTCTGCTTTAGGAGAAAAAGTCTGCTCGCCCATGGCCATGTCCCTATCACCTGGGTGTTTGGTGAATACCTAGCAGATGAATTTACTGAGAGAATTTTATTGAAGGAGGAGTGAAGGGAGAGACAAACACTGAACAGGTGAATATTGGAATTTGAACCTAAAACATGTTCAGAAGTTACCCTGGCAACAGCATCCTGAAGTTCAGGGGTGGAGAAGGCGAGAGAGAGAAGCTGTCCTGAGGCTGCATCAGTGAGTTGCCTAATCTGGGATAACCAGCATCAGGGAAGCTGTTTGAGGATGGAATGCCCTCTGAAGCTGCTGCTGTGCAGCTTGACTGTTGCACATTATTCACTGCTCAACTGTTTCACAAATAATTTTCAGTAGCCCAAGAAGGGCTCTAATCAGGTTCAGTGGAAGTCTTTCCACAGATTTTGCCTCTCTGCAAAGATAAGGTCCTTGAATCATACACCACTGGCTGGTAATTCTCAGAAGGAAGAAGCTGAATTAGCTTTTCTGGTTCTTGCAGCCAGCAGAGTGGAAACATTTTGTGTCATCTTCTTTGGACCTTGAAATGGGGAAGGTAAAACAAGAGCACAATGCAAGTAGCAGTATGAATTATAAGGGAAGAGTATTTAGGGTATAATAAAGTCACCTCCATGCTACTTATGTAAGGGTGGAAAGACAAAAGCAGAAACTTAGACTTTTTCTTTCTGTCCGGGAATTCTTCTAAATAAAAAGTTATATCAATGATGGCTAACTGTTTCACTGGCTTCTCTTCACTGGAATCACTTATAAAACTCCAGCTCTTGGTTTGACACACATGAGGCCAGAAGATGTAACTGCCTGCATCAGGGGAAAGAAAAAAAGTGAAATGCAAGTAAAAAAATGAATGAGCTCTTGCTGCAGTGGAGCTAACTTGGCATTTCTATTCTGTTCTCTTTGATATATCCAGAACCATGCCAGCTCTGTGCAGGTGCACCAAAATCAAAGTCACCAGGCTCATATGGTCTCTATGAGATGCACTGTCTGTGTATCCCCATGCAGGATGATCCACCAGCAGCTGGTGGCTATATGACTCTTGTTTCTTTGAGCAATTTACCAGGTACTTGGCTGAGACTCTGGAAAGTGCTGATTAGGGAGTTTGGTTTTCCTCAGTAGACCAAAGCACTTTGCTACTTCGTTTAATAGAGCCTGCTGAGGCAGACTGTTCATGGTGCAATGAAAAGTAAACTACTCCCCTAAACAATACAGTCGAGAGAACTACACACTCTCAGCTTCTTGGATATGATGCAGGCATTGTTGCAAAGCGATGTTGGAACTGAAGGAGCTTAGCAACTTCGTGGTTTCAAAGTCAGTTCTAGTCAGCAGTAATGACCAGTTGTTTGCAAGCAGCTGGTGGCCATCCCAGTTTATTTATCATGAAAGACATATTCACCAGTGTGAGATGAGAGAGGGAAAACAGTTTCCTATTGCCATCTCTAATAAAGCAATAAACATTGCTGAATACCAGAATAAAGAGTATGAATTTGACTTGTCCTGCAGGAGATTTCTGATGCAAAAGCGAATCTGTCTGGTGGTTGAATTATTGATGAAGGTTGCTGTTTTTAACTGTAGTGTATTGCTTGTGATGTGGTAAATATAACTTCTCCATAGGTTCTTGTTCTGATTTCTGGCCAAATTTTATTCTTGATTGTCCATCTGTGGCCGCTATTAACTTAGGAGTCACTGCCATGGCTCTACAGGTAGTAATTAGGCATAATTTACTTTTGTCCTAGATACATCCTCAGTCATAAGTATTAAAATTTGCATAGAATCATTTTTCATCCTTAAGTGTCCATTCTTCCCATAGTTTATAATCAATAGATTGTGGCTTGCACACCACCCACACACAGAAACAACAAAGGATCAGCGTAAGTCCTCCTGCCTTCCCTGTCTTCTAACCTTTGACAGTTATTTGTTGTGCAGATACATCAGAAGCACATCTTGTGTCTGCCTTCTCTAGTTGTTGTCTATACAACTGAATAAGAATGTCAGGGGTAATTGCAAAGCTATGGATTTATTGCACACATAGGACAGAAGTAATCAAAATAACAATATGCCATTAGTGAGCCTTGAGATACAAGCCAGACGGAGTTGTGGCTGCTTAAGACACCTTTTTTAGGTGTTTAGCTGCATCTTCAGATCAGAGATCCATTCTTGACCATTCAGCCTAGTAGAGGTGAGGCGTTCCCTCTCGCTGCTGTATTACTTGGTGTTTTATTTCAAAATTGTATCAAGTCCGTGTTGTTTTGTTTGACCCACCACAGTACACTTAACAAAACAACTTGTAGTGACGATGCCAGAAGGGAGTTATTTTCCAATGATGCCTTTTCCACAGATGCCTTTGGACACATTCATAAGAAGAGGAAACCCAAGTGTACCCAGCCATATGAGACTGTAGGGTACAAGATGAAATGAATGTGGGTGTGAAGAACGTAAACCAAAAATCAGAGCACCTTTACAGAAAAGATTTCTAGTCTGGTAAGAAAAGCTGCATCCTCTTTGGCAGAAAGCAGTGCCACTTCCTTCCTGTTTCTGATGACAGGATTCATCAGAAACAGGTTTGCAGCAGCTTTCTGATTCAATGTCCACATGGACTTCTATGAAGATGCACTTATTCAAGCCAAGGTCTTTCCTCTGAGCTGCAATTTATTAAGCAAATGATGGACATAAAGGGTCTTTTTGCTGTTTTAAACAGCTGGAAAGAATTTTTTTAAAAAGTCAGGCTTGTGGTCGATGAATAAAACATGGCTCAATGTGACACTATTCAGCAAGAGTAGCTGTGGAATAATTTAAATTTTTGCACACATGGATTTTGTATACGCTGGTAAGGACTTGAGGTTTCATTGTGGTAAGCATTGAAATCTATTATAAAGTTGTGAGTATAACAGGGCACTTAAGAAGCAACTATCATTAAAAATGAGAGTGAATTGTTCCTATTAGAGGCACATGAGCATGGTTATTAGGAATACTTTCTGCCTGTGGGGGATTTTTCTTTCTCTTTTTTTTCCCTCCTCAAGCTCATCAAAGGATAAAAGCGGAAAAATATGAGTGTAATGGGTTTATTTCTTCTTTTTGCAGTGTCTGTGGAAGCTAACAGCAGTAAAAACCCTTTATAGGCTAAAATAATAGTTCTTTAAAAAGAGATGTACATGGGCAGCGTTAGAAAAAAATGGAAGATTGCATGTCATTCATAGGCTGATTTGGTTTCAGTGGGCTCCCAGTGTGCTCCAGAAACATATGTTTAATCTGCCACATACATACCCTCCACTGATAGCAAGATAGTCTTTCTTAGAATAGCTGTTTCAAGTGAAATGCCTTAGATATTCATCAGAGCCACATTTTTCACTTTTGTATTCAATTTTACAGAAGTCATAGACAGTACCTCATTGTCTGTGAAGACAGTCTACATTGTGCCACTACTTTGATGAGCTGGTTACTGGGCCACTGCTGCTAAAGGTACCCTGCAAACATTTTTTCCCCCCAAATTAAAACAATTGTAGCACTGCATTGAACAGGTTGAGAGGTGATGTCAGCACATGCTTAAAATTAGTGATGGCCTTGAGTGGTTAGCCCTGTGTGCTCATTCAGGCATAGCCAAAATAATTCATGTTAAATAATGTTGCTTTCTTCTCCTTCTGATTTTTTTTTTTTTAAATTTAAGTACCTCTGCCTTAAACTTGCTCATTCTGCCTTTTAAATATATTCTTTGGATCACAAGTAATTCATGACATATTCAGTATGTTTATTATTTAGTTGAGGTGGTTTATGATCTTTTCTGGATACTAGAATATTTGGAAAAATATTTATGAATTTATCTAGACTCCACCTATAAACTGAAAGGAGAACTGCACAAAGCTATTCCAAAGTTTTCAAAAATATGCTAATGAAAAGCAAGATCAAATAATCAACAAACAAAAATTCAATGTTGTAATTCTTAAATAGCTGTGTCTCTGGCAATGAGACACAGTATTCATGGCTTTGTGAAAACTGAGTGAGGCTGAGGACAGTCTGGTTGGACTGCTGGTTTTAAGTAGTATAATTTATTCTGGTTAAAGTGCTTGCTTGATGGGACCTGTGGGATCATTTTCTGTCAGAGAAAGAAGACTTCCTAGATAAGGTCAAGTTGGGTCTGGTCTTTCCAAAGCAGTTAGCATATGTGATGGCTCCAAAGAGTCCTGACAATTGCCTTGGGCTCTACTTGAGTTTTTTTTGCCTCTTCAATCTCTGGATCCTTATCTGGTCTCAGACTACTCATCACATTGAAATTTATTATTTAATGTGTAATTTAAATGGCCAGAAGCATTAAATAGATTTACATTATGTTTAAGTTTCAGTCCCAAGTAATTTACCACAAATTTAGTATTACTTTTCCTCTGTGGTGTTGACCCTGGCTGGATGCCAGGTGCCACCAAAGCCCCTCTATCACTCCCCTCCTCAGCTGGGCAGAGGAAAGATAATACAATGAAAGGCTTGTGGGTTGAGATAAGGAACAGGGAGTGATCACTCAGCAGTTATCATCACGGGGCCCTCCCTGGGCCGCACGTGGATCTCTGCTCCACCATGGCCCTCCCTGGGCTGCCGGGGCCCAGCTGCCTCACCATGGGCTGCACCAGGGGCTGCAGGGGAACCTCTGCTCCGGTGCCTGGGGCACCTCCTCCCCTTCCTTCCTCACTGACCTTGGTGTCCGCAGGGCTGCTGCTCTCACATATCCTCACTCCTCTCTCTGGCTGCTGTTGCTGTTGTGCTGTAACTTTCACCCTTCTTAAAATCTGCTATCCCAGAGGTGCTACCACTGTTGCTGAGTGGCTTGGCCTTGGCCAGCAGCAGATCTGTCTTGGAATTGACTGGGATTGGCTTCATTGGACATGGGGGAAGCTTCTGACAACTTCTTACAGAAGCCACCCCTGTATTTCCCAATGTCAAAAGCTGGCCTCTTCTCCCAGGCAGGATAAGAGGATGTAGACTTAAGCTACCAGGGGAGGTTTAGGTTGGACATTAGGAAGAATTTCTTCACAGAAAGGATAATTAGACATTGGAATGGACTGTCCAGGGTGGTGTTGGAGTCACCGTCCCTGGAGGTGTTTAACCAAAGGCTGGACGTTGCTCTCAGGGCCATGGTCCTGTTGACATGGTGGCGTTTGGTCATAGGCGGGAGTCAATGATCTCAGAGATCTTTTCCAACCTTAGTGATTCTGTGACTCTGTCCCATCCTGGATCCTCTCGAATTTACTTTCTATCTCTCACACTACTAAAACAGCTCCTGACAAAACCTCTCATGAATAACTCTTTAGCCAAAGGCCAGAGCAGCAATGTCTCTAATTGACTGCTTAGTATCCCACTGTTCCTGAACCAGCTTGTCTCTGGGAGGAGGCATGAATATTTTATAATTACCTGCAGCCCTTTCTCCTCTTAGAGAGTCTGCCTCACCTGAGATAATTGTAGGTTGCCAACTTAAATGGTAGGTCTACATGACACTGTTGATTCATTGCTGTTTGGTCTGTGGAAATTTAGGGGAGAGTAGCTTTATGGGGATCTGAGAAAGATCTTGTTACTTCATGAAAAACGCACAGTCTTTGTCAAACCTTTGGTCTTCATCAGGCTCTGGGTTTGTTAATTACTATTTCACAGAAAGGAAATTCTCATGTTCTATGAGAATATGGACACAATGCCTGGATATTTGTTTGGTTTAGAAAGCTGGGGAAGGAAAACAAAATAGGTGAGAAAATCAGGGTATCTAAGTGTTTGGAGAAGAGAGATTCAGGAGCAGTTATTTACTTCTGCATTGATTGACTGTATGTGAGAATGCTTTCAAGAAGAGACAAATAGTGAATTGCTTGCCACAGTGTGTTTTGTATTTAAGTGGTTTTATTTGGTGTAAAGCAATGACAACATGGCTGGGCAAAGAGAAAGAGAATCGACTGTTACTAAGAAATGAAATCAGACTAACGATTGAAAAATGCTAAACCAATGAGAACATGATTGTAAAAGATCAACCCCTCTAGGAGGCATCTAATTTCTGGCCATAGTCTCCTGCAAGATGCTGTTCCTTCCACAGAGTTTAATTTGCAAATCATCTTTCTTTCTCCGCTAATGTCCTGCAGTGTAACCCCCAGCCCCATCAATAAAAGATGTAGTGATGAGTCACACGTTTGTTGCAGTCATCTCATCCGCAATAAAAATTCAGCCGTCTGACAGCTCACAATATACAAATCATAACAGCGTGCAGTTAAGGTTGAGGCTACAGAGCAGTAACTTAGGGGAAGAAAAAAAAGATGTTAGATGGTATAATAGTCTTGAAATCAAGTATTAGACAGATAAAATTCAGATTCCGGTTTATAAACAAAAGACATTTGGGTGTGGTAAGCCTGGGAATGTTGGCTCTGCCCAGCTGCAACAGCAATCTGGGCAGAGCCATTTACATTGAGTGTAAATGGAGAAGCCAATGAGGCTGTGTTCAGGGTCACTCCATTTAGGGCTGAAATGAACAGCTGGGTTTTTTTCAACAGGTTTCCAAGAAGCAGATTCTGTTCGGACATGAAGAAAACTGATAATGACTTTTAATAAACCTTTCCCTTGTCCTACTTGTTACCTTTGATGTGTAAAAGATTAAACTCTCATTTGTAAACTGGTAGTCGAACAGTTCTGAGCAAACTTTGCCCATGGAAATCTTAAAGATGATTTATGCCATTTTTGCTTTTGTGTCATGCAGCAGAAAGAGACTACTTTGCTATTTATTTTATTTTTGCTGCTTAGTTTCTGAGAGGGAAATGAGAAAAAGCATTCATTAGAATTTCTTATTCAAGCTCTCTGAGCCTCAAAGTGTTCTGAGAAGAATCAATATGCGAAACAAGATGCTTATTTCAGTTTTCTATACTAAAAATTTTCTATTTTTTCTGTCTGTAAAAATGCCAAACCTTGACTGGCCAAACCTTTTAAAATGCTAGGTGTTGAAAAATAAAAGGAAGGGTTCTATGGGGAGATGAATAGCTTGCATACATGTTGTGATACCTGTAAATGTATTTTCTGGAAACAAAAAGTGATGTGTACATAGAAGAGACTGTCATTATTGTTAGGTTTCTTGATTTAAGACTGCTTTTTCTTCTGCCCAAAGTTAGTATTCCTGTGAATGGTAAAACAGTGGCAGAGATGTGCCATACTGCATGCACAGATATCAGCACCTGTGGACACAGGAAAAGTTTTGCTTTTCATGTTTTGGCTCCCATATGGACAGAGGAAAAGGGATGGCAGGAGTGTACCATGGCACAGGCACCATGGGTAGATTCTAATGAGTCTTAATCAGCTCCAGACTAAAACACCTACATTTAGGTACAGGCAAGCAGTTTTCCCCATGTGAACCAAGGGCATGGTCCTGTTGTCCAGGTGTTGGTGAGATGCCCTGGTTATTCTGCTGGCCTCTGGTGGCTGCCCTGAAGGGGCCTGGGCCTCTGGCAGGTCCTGTGCCTGCTGTATTTGCCAGCCCTCCCAGGGAGCTCTCAATAGCAAGGTTCCATAAGAGGCATGGTGTTTCAGCAGCTGAATTAACTTCAAGGTCTCCACCTACTCAAAGAGTCCCTGCTTCAAATGCTTGCTCATATGAATACATTTACATGCAAATACCTGAATTTAAGTGCTTGCATCTTAAACTGAACTCTACCCCTAGTCTGGCTCCAGGTGAGCTAACTTGGCCAAGCTCTCTGGGTAGCCAGTCATAGCAGCTGCTGTATCTCACCTCACTGTGTGACAAACACATGCTTGGAAACTCCTGTCTCCATTTTGTTCAGGATCACATGACTTTCTTCCGGATGCTAGGCAGCTCCTTCTGCAAATATTTCCCCTGAAATCAGTGAAACTTCTTGCAGGAGGAGATACCCCTCCAGGTTCAGAAAAGTTTGTTACCTGTTTCCTGGGAAGTACCACCTCTGTGAGGGATTTTGGCTAGTTGGAAAGAGCAGTAGTTGCTGCAGAAAGATGAATATTTGTCAAGCATTCCCACATATTCATGTTCTACACACCCTGATTTTTAATTAGGATCTGCTGTGAGCCCAGCCACCTGTGTCATCTGTTCTCAGCCAAGGGAGAGACTCTTCTGGTTTTGAGTTTAGGCATGGGTTTAAATGAGTTTCATAAGCAGGCACAGGATGACCTTTTCAAGTAAAGCACTCATGCCTTGTTTTAGGGAATCTATGCTGAACAGAGTGACATAAAATTAATTGGTTTGTTAGTTTGCTGAAAACCTGTAATTTGATTCAAAGGTAACAGTTTGAAAGGCATTGGATTGAAACTTCATAAACAGTAGTTGTATCTCATATACTTAAACACACACACACACACACATATAAATATAAATATGTATGTTAATCGCAAAAGGTAGTACAGAAATAACATCAGCCCATTACAGAATGAGGATGATCATCTAATATACAGGGACATAGACAAGGCAGAGGTGTTTAATGCTTTCTTTTCCTTCCACACTGGTGATGGGCTAAGGAGATCCCAGGGCCCTGATGTGGAGGACCTCGGCTGTGAGAATGATAAACTCCCAGTCAGCCCTGAACTTGTACAGGATCTGCTGCTCCAGTTGTATCCTTATGAAGATCTACAATTCCCTTTTTGAGTGTGTATAATGTAATTAATAATCAAATTTCTGGTAATTCAAAAATCTGAAGAATGCTTTTTCTTACTAATGAGTGAACCTAAGGAATTTGTGGTTGAAGTAGCCTTGAAAAGTCCAAATACTCATCACATAACATGGGGTGACCACTCATCTTTTCTCATTCATTGCTTTCATTGTGGGGAAAGCTCATAATGAACTTTCCCATCCACATCAGGACACTGAGTGAAACCCCTTGCAGTATCCCTATGTTTGAGTAGAAATGATGCCTCTGTACAGCATTTCCAAACTAAATGGCCATTAGCAGCAACTTTTTTGTTGTGCCATTTAAAAAGTTTTCCTTGGCCAATTATATGAAACAATTAATACAAGGGAGATATTCTGTTTTTATAGATGTACTTCAGCTCCAGCTCCTACTGACAATCACACTGTGTCTCCAATGAAAGATAGTGGTGAGATTTGATAACTGTAATATGCAGGTAAACAGTGGCATTTACCAATAAATGTGCATTTGTTAGAGGGTCTCTGTTCAACACATGTGGGTACATTGAAAGCCAAAGGTATTTCATTGGCATGCTGGGTTGTTTTTTCTTTTCTCAGTAACAGCATTTAATATATTAATTTATCATATATTAATTAAATTATATCAATGAAATTAGCTTTGTTGAAGCATATTTATTTATTGATAGTTTGGGGTTATTTTTGCCTAGCAGATATCCAGATATTTTCTTTTTTGCATACATTGTGAAACCATACTTGCTGTATTCTCATATTCAGAAGATTGTGTTCTATTAGCTTAAGTTCATTAGTGCTTTTTGGTAGCAAACTGTAGGAAATACAGTTCAAATTGCTAGATAGAACCAAACATGCTGATAAATGTTTGGTTATAGAAAAAAGCTGATAAATTATCTGTTGTGACCCATCATCATTTATGTTTTTGCTTAGATCAAAGGAAGGGGGTTGCAGATTGTCCCAGTCAGTGTGTTAGTGTGCAGAAGGAAGGATTTATAGTTAGATGTCACCGTCAGGGGGTCATGGCTGGGACTGGAAAGGATGTCCTAGGGAAGCATTGGGTGCTGAGCTCCTAAAATGGTCATCGGCCCTCAGTTTGAATGGTGCAGAGGATGGGGATCCTGAATAACCCCACATGGAGGAGCCTGGCAAGCAGCCTGCTGAGCCAGTCTGTCCTCTGCCTCAGAAAAGTGCCTTTCTCTGCTGGGGACTCCTTGAACAGAACTCATGAAAGTAAGTGCTGTGCTCATTCTTATTCTGAGTACAGCAGGGGATCATGGTTGAGTAAGGCTACCAGAGGAAGCATGTTTCCTCCTCCCTAGCAATAAGCTCAGTGTTCAGGGCAGTCATCTGTGATGAGACAGGCAGAATTTCAGTCCCCTCTCCTGTCTGATGGGAATTCAAAACCACATCTTCCATCTTTAAGGAAAGTCCCTGCATAGCCCATTGGCTGTACCAGTCCCTGCCATAAAAACATTTTGTACCTCTTTTATAAAGACTGTTCATTATAATATCAAGATGTGCCTAAACAAGTCTCAGAGGAGGGTGAGTGCTCTGTTTAGCATAATGCTTGCTTCTTTTCTCTGTGCTGGTTTTTCCAAAGGAGAAGTGGTGAAATTGTCTGTCTTCTGAAATGGCTTCTATATCAGTGATAAGCAAGGAGTGGGGAATGAGAATTTGAACCTGTTTATATCATTGGAAAAATGATTATATTTATTTTTCTATATTGTAGATGAATGCTTTGGTTACTAAGACTGTAAGGAATTTGTGTCGCTTCTGTGCTGGATGTCATGAAATTGGTGTTTTTGATGTTTTCTTTTTAGCTCAAATCCTTCAGAGATGGAGAACCTGAAGAACATAGGAAATGTACTGCTGGGTTTGACAAGAGTCATGTGGCCCAAGGCTGTGAGCTCGGTCTCCCATATTTCCATCTCCCCAGCCTCTTGGCTGTCCAGAGTGGCCTGTGTTAGGGGTGTTAGAGAGCACCACTGCTCTCAGGGTCCATTTCTGGATCTCATGTCTTTGGAATACACAATACTGTCTGCCCTCACCACCCCCTGTGGCAGCATGTTGCAGAAATCCTCTACCAAGCATTTGACACAGTTTTCTTGATTCAGACTGGGCTACACACTGCTTCAATGGAGCTCTGGCTGGCTGTGACAAGTCGCTGCCCATGAGCCTGTGTGGACAGAGAGGCACTGGGGTCCTGTGTGCACTGATTTCAGCAGGTAAAGCACAGACAGAATCACTGTGATGTGATAGCAGCTGTGGGCTGGTGGCTGGGTTGCAATTTATCTTCTTGAAGTCTGATTTACAAATTAGGTCTGGATCTCTCTCTGACTTTCTCCCTGCTCCCTTTCTTCTCTTGAAGAGTGATGCCATGTTTCCAACTCTTCTTTTAGCAAAGGAACACTTACAGCTGATGTGTGGGTTTTTCTAGCATGAACCATCTTGTGAGGGAGAGAGGAGAAATACCTGTAATCAACACATTGCTAATTAGACCTTGCTCCCCAGTCAGCCTCATGTATCTATCTCATACTGCTCCATGTGCTTATGGGCATGTGGTGGCTTAGCCTGATTGGCCAGTGTGTAATATTGACACTTGATTAAGCCGATGAAAGACATGGGTACGCCTTTGTGAATACACATTTTAAATGAGAACTCCAGAAAGTTCCTTCTGGTTTCCGGTGGGAGAAGAGGTAACAGGTGGACCGGGCCAGGCTGGGCCCTGCCTTGGCTGCAGCCCTGGCCGGGTCTGGGCTGGCTTTCCCCCTGTCCCGGCGCGGCCGGGCGGGAAGGGCGGAGGCCGCAGGGCCCTGGGAGCAGCTGGGCCGGGCTGGGCCCGGCTCCGCTGAGCCATGCGGCCGGGCCGGGGAGGATCGGGCCGGGCCCGGTGACTCTCAGGTTGGGAGAGGAAAATACATCAGCCTTCTTCTCATCAGCCTTCTATTAGCCAGTTTCTTCAACAGAGAAACTCCTTGGTACAGCAATGGAACTTTCAAAGCATGAATCCTGCTTGAGTGAGAGAAAGAAGAAACTGAAAGAGATACAAAGAGACACAGCATGAGACCTAAGTCAGGAGAATGAGAGAAGAACTTTATGTTGGAAAGAAGATTGAAAGAGTGGCTTAACCTGGACTTTTTTTTGTAAGGCCATAGAGAATAGACTAACTACTCCTGTAACATACAACCTGCTTTTTAAGAGAAAATGCTGAATTCTAGCTGAGATTGTAAAGTGGTGTAACTATAATATAATAGAGAAATTTGAACAGAAGAAGACCGAGAGAATGAGATGATGTCTTCTGTCTAGTGAGAGAAAAGGACTTCTGTTTCTTGAGATGAAAATGAGATAGGTGAAGAAAATTTTTGCTTTATACTAGAAAAAAGCATCCTTAAACTGTATCCTAATAACCTGTTATAGTCCATGAACAGCTGTTGAAAGCTATTTCAGGGGAGGGGGCTTCACCATAGCAAATTTCCTTCCTCCGGGCGGGCTGTTGGTGAAAGGTGAAAGCAAGAGAATTAGTATCTTGTAAAAAACTTCTATGGCATTCAAGAAAAGACTCTACTTCTTCTTTAGTAAATTGAGAAATGATTGTTTCTGAAAGTGGTACTGTCTGAATATTCCAGATTTTATTTTTTTTTTTATCTTTTCATGTGTCTGAGGGGTGGGCAGTTGGTGGGGACAGGAGAAATATGTTTTTGAAGGTTTCATTCTAATTCTTGCTATTTGTTTTTTTTTTTCCCTCTTTTTATGTTAGTTAATAAAATCAGTTCTTTTCAAGTTTCAACCTGCTTTACTCTTAATTACAGAATTTTAAATTGGCAACCCAAATTAATATTTTCTGTCTGGTTTCAGACTGAAACCACGACAGGGCAGCAGGAAATAGGAGGGAGAATGTAAACGAAACATTTGATTAGCTATTCCTTTCTTTATGACTGTAACAGAATCAGCATGCAAATGCCATTCCGTGTTTTATTTTTTTGCATTGACAGTGTAGCTACACAAAAATATTATGATCTTCTGCTGCCAAATACAACTGAATGAATTATTCTGAAGCATTCTGATGCCTGTCTTTGTCACAGTCTCCTATTTCAGTCCCTGTCATGCACTGTGCCTATCATTCATTATAGTTGATGGGTTGAGGGCAGAAAGGTGTCTCTCGCCTTGTTCTCTGGAGAATTTTGTCTTGTCTGTCTCACCTTCAATCACTGCTAATAGCTCTGCTGGAACAAATTCAAGAAGGGGCTGTGAGGAGATGATGAAAATATTTCACAGGGCAGTTTATATTTTAATAGCTAGTTTTAAAAATGAATTTGCTGGAGCAGACCAAAATGAAGATTGCTTAGAGATATTTTTTGTTACAAGCCTTTTAATTAATTTTTTTATTGTTATTAATCTTTAAGCTCTTCGCATCCTTGTTACATTTTTCCTGTGAATTGCCATGAAGGATTGGGTTTTACTTTGATTGACCAATGACCATTTATCTTATGAATTCATTAGGATGAGTTACCGTTCAGCAAACACTGTGTTGGAGGGAACAAAATAGCACCGCAGCATTAGGATGTATTTTTGTAGGATGCTTTCACAAACTTTCAACTGCTGCCTCTAACTTGCTTTTTAAGCACATTGTGGCTGTGCTAGTGGCAGACCACCTGTTGCTGTTCTGATGTCCTGCAAAGGTTGCAGCAGAGGAGTGAGACAGAGCTCACCATTTTGGCAGGAGCTCAGCAGCACTCAAGTGAGGATGGAATTGGTGGACCGTTCTGAGGGTTTTTAGATTGTCTTATTGTTTGCTTGCAGGACTTTCTGACCTCTCTGTTCCACTAGAATGTGTAGCTGAAAAGACAGAACTAAAAATCTAGTCCAAGAATTTAAGAAATATCATCGTGTATAAATGTTCCTAATTATTCTGTATTTTTTCAAACAACTGTAATTAATTGCATAAGGTAAGAGATATATTTGGGTATCCTTAAGAAAGGTTTGTGTTTCAGTCAGCTGTACAAATAAGTATCAAGTGATCAAGTATCAATAAAAGGATAGCTCTTCACATCAGTAGTTCGAATTACTATTTGCTTTTAAGTTGGTCTCATTTCTGTAAGCATACTGGATACAAGCTTTTAGGTAGCAAGAAGGTATTATAACTCATTTCTGAAGAAAGGCAGACATCTCTGTTGATATTAGTATAACCTGTGATTTAATTTGATTTTGTTTCTACAATCTATAATTTTTTCACAAATAGTAAATTGTGACTGTGCAAGAACTGGATCAGAAAGATGGTATTAAAACCCTGGAGTGAGGCTGAGAGAAACAGGTTCCCATACCTGCCTCTACTGCAGGCTGTCTTTGGCAAGGCAGGCAAATCATCCTGCATGACTTTTGCAAGATATATCCTTTAGAATATATATCTTTTGGCACACCAAAAAGATTGAAGACTCATTTCTCCTGTCCCTCTCTGTTCATAGTCTCAACCTGAGATACCTGTGTCTCTGTGTGATTGTCTTCTCAATATCAGGAGGCACAATGACAATAAAATATGAATCTGTGCATACTTTCCAGAGCGGTATGAAGAAATTAAATCTGATTTGAAGAAGCTAAAGATACTAGAGATGATTTCTCAGATGACATCAGTGATGAAAGTATAAATCTCTTTCATTATTTGCTGTGATTTTTAGAATTTAATTGCTTTGACACAAACACTGTATGTTGAAGCCTTTTTAAATTCACTGATTTAAGTACTACCTTTTCATACTTTTTTTCCCCTGGGTTAGAAGATTAGGATTTGTTTGAGAAGAAAATAGAGCATTTTGGTGCTAGACTTGATGAAATCATTGTCTACAACTGTCAAGACAAAAATGACTTGAAGACAGATCATCTTGTTATAGGAGGCTTGCTTCAGCAGTCTGGAACTTACAACCAATTATTTATGTCAAGGCATTAAACCACCTTTTCAGTCAAGACCAGGTATGAAGTAGTAAATTAAGCATGTTTTACCGGATTTTAATGATGACTGCCTTTAATTAGTTGTAGAAACATGCAGTAAAGTAATTACTTTACTGTAATACACGTTGTAGTTGAGGAGTTCAGAGGCATTAAACCACCTTTTCAGTCAAGACCAGGTATAAAATAGTAAATTAAGTATGTTTTGCCAGATTTTAATGATGACTATTTTTAATTAGTTGCAGAAACATGCAGTAAAATAATTAAGTTAAATGTTGTAGTTGAGGAGTTCAGAGATTAAACTATTTCCTTCATGATTGATAGAAATGCTAACTGAACCTTTGTCCCCTTATGTCACTAATTTTCAAGGGTCTGTGAATGTTGCAGTCCTTTTGCTGCCACACTGAAAGCTGTGCTGCGGGGGCATACCCAGTGAGCTCTGGCTGCTTGTGGGCTTTTGGGTCCTGGAGCTGTGAAAATATGAGGTAGCTCTTCTAAATAATTGCTTTTTAACACGGTGTAACATACAATTCTTTCTTTTCTTATGTTGTCTGAGTAAAACCCCATCTCTTACATCCAGATGACACAGAAAACAAGGCTACTCTTTGATTAGCACAGAAAATAATGGATTCTGCCCTGTATGAGTAATGGAAGTGGTGCCTGAGTCTATGTTTATCCAGACTTAGCAGTCATTAAATCGTTTTATCTTGTCATGCGAACTTATCTAAGAGAATTCCATTCAGAGCGACACAGGCAGAGGTTACAATCTCTGGAAAGCACCAGACCATCACTTCTAGCATCTTCCACCCCACACCCCACATTTCTAATCTCACTAATGGTATTGAGACCATTCCAGCTCTTGTGGAGCTCAGAGCTGGAAGACTGCAGAAATTCATATTTCAGGTATGGGCAATGCACCTTCTATTCTGATTCCATTGGAAGAGACTTAAAATGAGTTATTCTTATCCTTTTCCATTAAGCATTCCTCTGCTGAGAAGCATAAATGTAATTAAGATTGGGGGCCTCATGACTCTTTTTAATGGAATTAGACCTCATGACTCACTTGGGCATTATCTGAAGAACGTCTCCCCATACAAAATGACTCAATCACTAAGATTGCTGTCTGGCAGCATGCCAAGATATTAGGACCCAAAGAGCTAGCATTTAATCTGATTCATGGAGATCTTTAATATTTTTTGAACATACATGCAAGCATATTCCAAATATCTTTCCCTCCAGAACAGAAGTTAAGAATCTATTTCAGGCACACTCTGCACTCTGAGATGTCTTACAACATTATTGATCCTTTTAAAGTAATTGAGTTTAATTCTGAAACATTTTGCAAAATTTTAGATGAAAAAATAGTGCATACCGATCAGAATAAAGTTCAGGGCCGTGAGGAGGTCACTGGGCACTGAAGGCTGCAACTACTGGCACTTTCATTTGTTCAGCCATTTTTCCTTTTTTTACTCTCTTGATTTCAAGGTTGAGTAAAAGAATTGGGTCAGACTAAATATCCCATTGTTAAATCCCCACCATTACATTTAGTCAAAAATGATTAAGAAAATGTGATGAGAAGCAGCAAGCTTTCTTGGTTGATGGCAAGTTGAACATGAGCCAGCAGTGCCCTGGTAGCCCAGGAGGGCCAGCCCTGTCCTGGGGGCATCAGGCACAGCATGGCCAGCTGGGCAAGGGAGGGGATTGTCCTGCTCTGCTCTGAACTGGGGCAGCCTCACCTCCAGTGCTGGGGGCAGTTTTGGGAGCCATGATATAAAAAAGACATAAAGCTATTGGAGAGTGTCCAGAGGAGGGGAATAAAGATAGTGAAGGGCCTTGAGGGAATGCCATGTGAGGAACAGCTGAGGGCACTTGGTCTGTTCAGCCTGGAGAAGAGGAGACTGAGGGGAGTCTTATTGCAGTCTTCAATATCCTCATGAGAGAAAGTGCAGGGGAAGACACTGATGTCTTCTCTGTGGTGGCCATTGATAGGACCCAAGGGAAAGGCATGAAGCTGAGTCAGGGGAGGTTTAGCTGGGATATCAGGGAAAGTTTCTTCACCAGAGGGTAGTTGGACACTCCAACAGGCTGCCCAGGGAAGTGGTCACAGCACCAGCCTGACAGAGTTCAAGAAGTGTTCGAACAATGCTCCCAGACACATGGTGTGACTTCTGGGGCTGCCCAGCAGCTGGACTCAGTGATCCTTGTGTGTCCCTTCTAACTCAGAATATTCTAGGATTCCACGATTCTTGTAGTATCTCTTTCACATTCTGAGCATAGGTAGTAGCGGGACTTCTTGGTCTGTTTATATTTAAAATCTCCCAGTGGATTAATCTTCCCTGATCTGGTTCAACCATTTTTGCTCCCACTTTAATCTTCTTTGGCATTCAAAATACATTCATGTACCGTGCCAAATTCTAACCTATTTCTTAGTTTAAATCTTGTGAAAAGTGAAATCTTCTTCCAGTGAAAGGAGAAGAAATATGCTAAAACCGTATTCTTTAATCAGTCATTTATATCTGAGATGATGCGTTCATAACAAAAGGTCTAATTTTCAAGCATGATGATGTGTTACCAAAAGCCAATGAAGTAAATAGGTAGTGCAGGTTCTAGCTGTACCTCTGCAGAGGTGTTGGGTATGACTTTACCCAGTTGTAGGCATCTGAACTTAGGTATGCTGGCCAAGATTTTAGTGTGTTCTTCTTATTCAAAATATTGACCCAATTTATTATTCCTCTGTTTTTTGCCAGAAAGCTGGTATTTTCTTCTTATAAAAGGAAGGGGGAATAATTATTAAATAAGTGCAATGAATCATTATCAAAATGGTTTCTGTCAAGTATAACATTTCTCAAGGTGATAAACAGTAAGCAATGTCATTATTTATATTTGTTCTAACCTGACAGTGGCCCACTCATCTTCATTTATGGTAAGTGGCTAGATGCCATATGGTATTAATATCAGAATGGGGTACTTTCAGTCATCTAAAATGAAGTTGTGTGGTACGACACAGAAATTTGTGAAGCCTCAGTGGATATATAAGAATCTAATAATACCTATTCAGTGATCATGCAAGATCCTTTTAATTGCTGAGTTTTCTCACATGCTGGTGCTGAAACGATACCACAGCCTAAAAAGATATTAAAACAGTAGCAAAACTTTCTAGAAGAGATGTTTTCTGAGGGTTTAATGTAAGCAGCAACTGCATGCATACAACTTTAATATGTCAGTTCAAGAAAACGTTGTCTGCTGCCTATTACATCTGTTCTGGGATGTGTGATCAATATGCTGCACCGACACTCACCTACAGACCCACCTGAAACTTGAGACTCTGCCAACAACTGTAGGTGTTATCCACTGCTGAAATAGAATTGACATGGCAAGTTGTTTTGTGCTTCAAGTAAATACCAATAGAGTTTAAAATAGTAATAATTGCTAATTTCTGTCTTAGCAACAGATGTGCTAACGATCTGTTGTTCAAGTCAGTGGGTGAAAAATATCTCCTTTCTGAAGTAGACAGGCACTTTCCCATGCACCTCAGTGGGGCCAGGCTACAATTTATGGCTTGTAGAAATAGCTGCCTGTAGATGAAGCCCATAATATTTAAAATACTTCAGAAAAAAAGGTGGTATTATTATTTTTGATTTATAAAGCTGAAAACTAGAGTCACCAAGGTGAATGACTGATAATTCTCACACTCCGCCATGAGCTTTTCTGACTCCCTAAGTGGAGAGTTGCAGGCATGGTTCTTCAAAATAATGTGTGAAGCAATACACAAGTATAAAATATTTGGAAACTTCACCACTTGGCCCCAAAAATGCAAGGAGCCAGTTATCTAACACAGGATCATTTGTTTTTTGACTTCATGACTTTATAAAATGCTTTGTATACCTCTGGATAAACAGTCTAATCAGTGAAAATTTTGATTGCTTTGAATGCAGCAGCCATACGAACACACGAAAATGGGTGAGAGATTAAATGATTACTGATGCATTTGCTCACAAATGCCTTTGCCCACAAGGTATGGTTAATTTTGTTTTCAACCCATATTTTAACTTAAATCCTTTCTTTGAGTGCTCATAATAACTGTTAGTATGAACATTTCCTCTAGTGTTTAATTTTCTGAACCAATGGGGTTGTCATAAGGAAACCAGAATCTTGGTTAAGCAGGGGGCAGCTACACATGTGATAAAGAATCTTTCCACAGACCTTTGACAACTTTTTCTATATTGTTCCTTACCAAAGGGGTGGAAGATGGGAAAGGACAAAGTCCTTCTATTGGAACGCTGGACCTCCAAGTTATGACTCTTCTTTTGGGCCAGTCTTGGTGTAGCAAACCTTTCTATGAACTGTGATGAGGGATACTGCTGAGTGCTCCATCTGTCTTCCTTTACTCTCTGCTGCCAGTAAACCAGTACGAAAGAAATATTGTGTGCTTTCAGGTAAGTGGAAGAGATACACTAGGAAAAAAGTAAATGAAACAAAGAAATAAGAAAAGGAAATACAACTTTCAATTATGAGGACTTTTTAAAGATATGGAAGAGAAAATGAAATTCCCTCACTGTAATGTCCTCTGACAGTCAAATTTTTGCCTTCCTGAAATATTTATGAATATGAATTTCTTTTTTTTTCTTCTTCTTCTGTGGAGCATGTGGTCTTCACTTGGAGAAATTAGTCTGGTGTATCTTCAAAAGCAAAACTTATCTGAACAATGTCCATCAATCTGACAGATACATTGCTTTATTAAATTACTTAAAGACACTGACAAAGCCCATAACTATGAATCGTAATCTTAAGGATCTCAATTCTAATTTGTACAATGTCTTCCACTAGATTAGCGCAGAGAAAAGACAAAGTGAAAAGCTGACTCTATGTACAAACTAGACAGAGCACAGCAAAGCCCAAAATCAATAAAAGCAGCAGAAAGTCTGCTGCTCTCCTTTAGACATTTACACATGGAATGAAGGTATTTTTATCATCAAGTTACCTGGATTACAGAGCAGACTTTATTTTGTATGGGATTTTCCCTTTCAAGGAAGAATAATTTTGTTGTGGAAACACTAGTTTTCTTCTTCTTCTTAGCAGAAAAAAGGTACAACACATTTATAAATATAATAATAAATTCTTGTGATGCATTTTGAACCTTCCTAAGAGAAATTCCACTGATGGAGAAAGGGAGTACATGGTTTTCAGGTACTGATGAGTCAGAAAACAACTCCTCTCATGTGGGAATTTAAAGACCTCTTTGTCATTAAGGCATTCAAACATGGTATTCTGTGTAGTGACTGAAAGCTTGAAATGCCATTGTATATTTTTTCCTTATATCCAGTTGGATCTTCCTCTGTTTCAATTAGTGACTACTGTCAGTTGTTCTCCCACATTGCCTCATTAAGGAACCTGACTCTGTCTCTTCTCTTAACTATTGGAAAATTGCTGATAGGTTCCCCCCAGAATGTCTCTTCTCCAGACAAGGAAGTCACAGGGGTGTATTTGAGACATAATACACATTCATGACTCAAGTCCAACACCAAATTGTTTGTTTTATTACCATCCTTACAAAAAGACATCCATGAAAATGAAGTGTCATTTTGCT
>WAAG01006637.1:0-43039 GCA_013390105.1 Tichodroma muraria
TAATCAGCATCAAGAATGAGTGCTGGGCTCTAATTAGCATGTGTTAATAACTAGGGCTGTAAAGAGCTTTTGTTTTTTTCACTCTTTAAAGCTCTAAGTAAAAAAAATAGGAGGAGCTGGTAGTTAGAAAATGCAAATTCTACTGTCAGTTCCACAGACATTTTAGGCCCAGCTTAAAGCACAGAATATTGCTTTGTTGGTGTTAAAACATGCTAATAAAGTCCCTCAGTGCTCTCCATCAATTATGTTATTTCTGGACATGAATATCCTCATCCCAGTGTCTGCAGTGAGAGCCATAGACTCATAAATTTATGAGGATAGGGACTGTGTCTTTATCTGTGGGTTCTACAGATGTTGTTGATAATGTCTGGTACCTGGACAAAACAAGAAAATAAATTCTGTATAACTGGAATATGTTTGTAGTAGAAGGAGCTGGTGTGTTCTAATCTAAAGAAGTATAATACTGAGATAGCTTCCCATCTAAGTAATTAACTATGATCATATGTATAATGAACAGTAATGTAAATTTACACCCTATTTCATTTACGTTTTGCAGACAAACAAGCAAGGGAAAGCAGAGAAAGATGTACGTGTACAATGTTATAGAACATCTCAACAGCTTAAGCTGTTGTTAAAGGAAGCCCATGCTTTATAGTCGATGTCAGAGCAACATAATTTCATTTGTACTTGTTCAAACTTACTGGATTTTAATGAACATAAATCCATGTCCTTTATGCTCCAGGCACCCCTGAGAGATCTCATTCCATCCTGCTGCAATATTCTGTCAATGGTGGCATCACTTGGCACCTGATAGATGAGTTTTACTTCACCCAGACTACAGATGTCCTCTTTATCAACGTTCCTCTGCCCTACGCAGCCCAAAGCAACGCAACGCGGTTCAGGCTCTGGCAACCTTACAACAATGGTAAGGAAGAGACACACCCCTGGGAGTCCAGGTCCCAGCTTGTGATGCTTGCACAGCTCAGCATCTCTAAGAGAGTGCATTTTTTGAACTGAACAATTAGACTCTTAAATCATGGGTTTCTGTGTTTGAACTCCTTCAATTAGAATTACTGTAGGACTGTGTTTACTGTTCTTATAAAGAGGTCGAATGCTTTAAAGTGAAGTACCTTCATCTGATATCCCTGGATTGTGTGGAGAAAAGTATCAGCTTTGGCCCTGGAGGGAGTGGGAGATCAAGCAGCACCAATAAAGTTAACTTCACTCAGGTTCTTCTCATTATTTTTAATGGACATGATTCTCACTTACACTGAGGCCCCATTAGGATGCTCCAATTATACAAATGTGTCCCAAGTGTAAATGGGAACTGAGCCTACCTTACTCAGAATTAACTAAGCATTAAGAACACATTTAGAAAGAGTATGTAGTGAGCAGTTAATCTTTTGATTAAATTGTAAAGGACTGGAAAACCACAAGAGGAACTCAGCTCATTCCTCTGATTACAGGAGATGTGCCAGCTGAAGGAAGCTCTCCTCTGCTCTCAGTTACTTTGAGCAGAGTTTCTAGCAGAAACTGACATTAACAGCTCTAAAGAATTCCAGCAGTCATTTAGATATGGTGATTCAGCAACAGTCTATTCCATGTAGGCAAATTCCTAGCACACCCCTGACAAAAAAAAGCAAAATTCAAATCTGGTCCTGGCAATCCTGTTTCAGTTCATTCTTCTGACATGTCCTGCCTAAAACAATTACCTACGCTTTTCTCTGATGAACTCAAATACTTTCAGATAAATGAAAAAACATTACACAGAAGTCAATTTAATGTCAATTTAATCCTTCCTCTTCAGTTTTTTTCTGACATATATGAATACATAATCCATTGCAGAGAAAGAGTTTCAGATTTTCCTTCTCTATGGAAGAACTCCTCCCAGGCAAACACAAGCTGCTGAGTGCAAGGATGTAGAACAAAATTGCGCTTTCAGGCTGCTTTCACTCTGTAGAAACTGCTCATTTAGATGATTCTTAATTGATGAAGACAATGACAGAATTTCAAAGTAAATGTGATTTAAATAGAAGATAATTGTTTAACACCCATTGCTTTTCACGCTTTGTTTTGCTGTGACTTCTCCAAATTTTAGGGAATAAAAATTAATTCCATAGGGTCGGGCTGCAAAGCAGCATGGGAACTAATTTCATGGAAAGTGAAAATAGTGATCCCACACTTTTAGCACCCTCTTCTTCACATAATTCATAAAGACTGGCTGCTGTTCTGCTGTCTAATAATATTAGTATTAGGTCTTAATAGGAATATTTCCATTTTCTTTATAGGCAAAAAAGAAGAAATCTGGATTATTGATGACTTCATTATTGATGGAAATAACCTAAAGAATCCCGTTATCCTTTTGGATACTTTTGACTTCGGTCCTAAAGAGGACAACTGGTTTTTCTATCCTGGTGGAAACATTGGGCTTTATTGCCCATATTCATCTAAAAGAGCTCCGTAAGATTCTCTCAGCAATACAACAGAAAAAGGTGACTTTGTAAACTGAGTCTAAAGCACTTTTTTCCTTGTTTTTCAGGGAAGAAGATTCAGCTATGGTATTTGTTTCAAATGAAGTTGGAGAGCACTCCATTACCACAAGGGACCTGAGTGTGAATGAAAATACTATCATCCAATTTGAGGTACTTGTTCTCAGGAAGTTATTTTGCCTTTTGCTTCATGTTCTTCTACATTCTGCTCTGGTGTATTTGCCCAGCTGTTCTGATTGCCAAATAGAGAAGCCTGTCTAATTTCCCCTCTAGTTGATTTGACATTACTCTCCCTCATGTGAATGTATCATGATGCTTTCAATGCATAGATAAGGGAAATTTCTGCCTCAAAGTCTTCTGCTTTCTTGCCTAAATTACTACTTTGTCCATGCCTATATACTTGCACTGATAGCATTAAAGTCCATGTCCTATGCATTGGACAGTCACAACTGGCAGGCAAGAGGATGAGCAAAATATAATGAGGGTCCAAATTGCCACTTCACAACCTGCTCAAGGTAAGGGTGCAGCATTTCTAAGAGCTGACCAGTGGAGAGATACAACTTCATCTGTGACAGTAGAAAATAATTTTTCCTACCTGCTGGCTTAACTGCACTGTTGTACTTTCTCAGAGAGACAAGCTACTGCTTTCCTTTTGCTTCTGCTCACATCATAGCTGCTCTAGATGAAGCTGTTTTTTGGCTATCATTGCCTGAAAACATCCCATTTTAGGGAGTTAAAGAAAGTTCATGAATATTTTTGTGCTTCATATAGTCAGTGGAAACAAGTACCCCAGTGACAAAACAGAGTCTAAACTAAACTGTGTTTCTGACTTATCCTAGAATCTAAACTGTGCATTGGCTGGGGCAGCTATTGATGGGAGTAAGCAGTTAGTACTTATTAGTTTAGAGAAGTCATTGTACTGCCGTTAAGAAACTGGAAAAGAATCTGGCATATAAATTAACACAGTTACCAGGCTGCTTTTAACAGCAATGTGGCATGTTGTTGCATTAATATGAGCTACATAATCAGCAAATGATACGAGTTTATAAAAGTTACTAAGATGATACTAAGGATTTTCCAAGAAAATTGGGTTTAGCTGTATACTCATGCACTCTTCCATTTGTCATGCAAGTAATCCATAAATTATTGAATGCAAACCATTTTATCTTTTAAAATATAAATTACAGCCTGTAGAACAAAAATGTTTGAGGTCACTTTAAGATATTCATAAGCCTTGATAGTATTAACTCATAAAATCTACATGTTTACTTCCATGTGTGGTAAGAACATCATTTTCAGCTCACGTCTTTGAGAACATCAGTGTAAATGAAGGAGTTATGCATAATGCAGTAGTTTGTCTCACGAGTCAAAACCTATATTGGGTCAAGCATCTCTCTAAGCTTCCAGATGAGTAGACAGCCCTTTTAGTCAAATGTAGGTTGATGGGACTCATGTGCACTGAAGAGTGATGAAGGAAATTCGATGTAGGATACACTTTCAACATTCATGCACAGTTCTAACTACTACTGTGTCTTACAAACAAATAGATTTTCCTAACAGAACAGCATGCTACGAAGACGTTCTTTTTCTTGCTACAAAG
Source organism: Tichodroma muraria (assembly GCA_013390105.1). Lineage (NCBI taxonomy): Eukaryota > Metazoa > Chordata > Aves > Passeriformes > Sittidae > Tichodroma > Tichodroma muraria. Next base: position 4,090 of record WAAG01006637.1, read on the forward strand.
ATATATAAAAATATTAAAATGTTACATAGTTTTAATACAGGCTTTTTTAATACAGGCATGTCATCAGCAAGTGCTTTTTATTTGTTGTGTGATAGTACAGTACATCTTATTTTATATTACAGTCATTCTATGAAGAACTAATTTGTCTTCTTTTACAAAAGCAATTTGAAATTATAAGAAGACCTAATATCAGTGTAACAGGAAAACAGACTAATTTGCCCTGGTTGTCTCAGATTCTGTATTGAACATTCTGTATTTTTTTTCAGTAGTAGAGCTGTTTTTTTAATGTTCTGCCTTTTCTACTGTTCTTTGTATCAGGAATCTTGTGAGCACACCCTGAGAAGTCTGACACTGCCAAACTAAGACATTGCATCTAAATCCAATCCAGCTATGATGCTTTAGGGCTTTGCCAATATACATGAACAAATAGGTAGTGAGTGTGAAAGCTGAATATATTGAGGTGATAAGCTTTTTCTTTATATGTAATGTAAAAGAGGATCACAGTACAGCTCAGGAATTAACAGCTCAGCATTAACAAAAAGTTAACGTTCGTGCTTTTTGTTTTAATATTTCTGCTTTTAATAATGCACATTTTCTTGATGCTGTGATTACTTCAGTACCTGCCAGAGGACCGCAAGAGCTGGTGCACTTACTCCAGCAATGTTAGCAGCTCTCCTTTGGGATTTGCCCAATTAACTTTGCAGTTTTCTCTAGGTAGAAGTTGTTGGGAATTTCTTATCACATTGATTTTATCACAACCCATAGTGTGATATTCTTGTGGACAGGAGATCAGTATGCAAGAGCTCCTGTTCATGTGCATGTCCTGAGTGCACCATCCTTAAATGGGTTAACTTAAATGTTAAATGGGTTCCCGAATTGCCATTTTGCTGGACTGAACAAATACCATACCAAAAGGGGGAAGCTGACTGAGGTGAAGAATGGTTGGGAGTCCCGCAGTGTGCCCTCTGTCACCTTCTGTGTTTGATGCCTTGGCCCCCAGATCAATATCGGCTGCACCACTGACAGCTCCTCTGCTGACCCAGTGAAGCTGGAGTTCTCACGAGACCTGGGGGCCACCTGGCACCTGCTGCTCCCCCTGTGCTACAGCAGCAGCAGCCACCTCAGCTCCCTCTGCTCCACTGAGCATCACCCAAGTAGCACTTACTACGCAGGCACTACCCAGGGCTGGAGGAGGGAGGTCATTCACTTTGGGAAATTGCACCTCTGTGGGTAAGTGTCCGGCTTCTGTTCCTGCCCAGCTGCTTGTTGCTTTTCTTTTATTTCTGTTTTTCATCCAGCTCAAGAGTGGTGCATAAGAACTGCAGCACTAGAGCAATGACAAGTTCTTCTCTGCTTTTTGCCCTGAATGTTAGCAAGTGTTCAGATGATTGCCCAAATCATGCTGTGCCTAATTCTGAACAGCATTCAACAGGATGTAGAACAACCACAGGCAATTTCCTATTACCTATGTATTTAATTAGTGACAGTTTAATAGAAGGGAGTTGCTTGGAGAAATTAATGCAAAACTGATTGTTCTTAGAGTGCTCTGAGTGTTCTTTACAGAACTGCATCAGCCATTTGAATTCACTGATGATTTTCTTGCATGAAATTTGAGCTTCATAAGAAAATGCAGTAAAATGTGAACTAGTGTAAGCTTGATTCCACTTCAGTATGAAAAAAATGGTCTGATCTAAATACAGTGTCAGTCAATCTGGTTGGATAACACAGCATAAAAAAGCAATATGTGCTAGCAGGCATAGTAATATGTAACTTTTCAAAGTAAAAACACTACTGTTTACTTTTTCAGGAATAACTGTCATCTAGCATTAACTCACTTTATGTAAAAGATCACACCATTAATGATTAAACTGTAGCATGTATGAATGAAAATGAGCTGTGCAACTCTGAGACTATGAGTCTATGCAGCTATGAGACTGAGTATTTATGAAACTACTGCAGTCAATGGGTCCTCCACTAAATAAATGACCCCATATGTGCCTCTGAAAGTATGAAAAAACCTATTTAAGAAATAAGAATCAAGTTTGGAAAGACTGAATGTTTTAATAATTGAAGGAACTGTTTAAATTTTAAACTTGAGTTTTCTGGTTTATGACAGTTAACATTTCAAGCATGGAATAGGTAACCATCTCTTTCAGCAGCTCACTTGTACTTCCTGGTTTTGTGCAAAAGAATTCTTTTATCCTTTAGCCAACCATCAGTGCATCCCTCTAAATAAAAAATCTGACTGTTCAGACTCCTAACTCATTTAAACCTTCCAGGATTTTGATTTAGTCCTCTGTTCCTGAGTGCTTCTGTCCTGTTTTTCTACCTTCCCTCCTATTCCTTCCCCAACATACCGGACCAGGAGCCCATTGCTGAGAGCCAGCCAAGCCCAGCAGTGCAGAGCAGCTTACATTCAGTGCATTAAATCCTTGGGCTAGAGGGCTGAAGGGGGGATTTCTCCACCAGAATTCACTGGAATAACAAGAAAATAATCCAAACCTTTCTCCTTGAGTAACTCTAAAAATATCCCCCAGGCTTTTCATCCTCTATGTCAAGTGGTTATATTTTAACTGAGGATGAAGACATTTTGAATTATTTTCATTACATATGTAATTTTAGAAATTAATATATGTTCTCAGCAGACAGCTGTAAGTAATAATTATTATTCCAGTTATGTCCTGAAGATAAGGTCCAGGGCCTGTTGAGCCAGAGAAGAAACCCCAAATAGGTAGTGCACTCTCTGCTTCAGACACAAGTCATGCTTCACCCTTGTCAGGAGCGACCCTGAGAGAAGGAGCTGACATGTCTCAGGAAAATAATCCAGCCTGTGGGGCAGAAATCTACTCTCAAGAGGAGCTTAGAACACCTCCAGCCTCACACTTGTGTCCTTCACCTCAGGGTACACTAAAGTCGATTTTGACTTCCAGCAGAACTCTGGTTCTTGGGCGTCTTTCTTGTGACACTTAGTAGTGTCCCCACCCATCAATTATTAGTTGTCACCTAAATCACCTCATAAAAATTTCTTTTTAGCAAATCAAGGAAAAAAATTGTCAGCTACAATCACCTATGGGATTGATTTGCCTGCTGAATTTAGATATCTTTAACAAGACACATTAAACATGCAAGGCAATTAAGTGCTTCTCCCTTCTCAATCTTCTGGTTTCCTTCCTCCCTCAAAACTTTTTCTCAACTGGGAATAAAATTAGTCTCTCAAGTATTTTCCTCCTCTCAATTTGTTTTCCCTCCTTCCCCAGTTGGTTCCTTTTTATATGCAACATTGATGCGAGTAGCACTTAGGAGATGAATTAAAAATGACAGGACAGCACCCAAAGGAGAACATAGTTTAAATTAACAACTTGCAATATCAGCCTGGTTTAAGATTAAGCTACCCGAAATCAAGCTGAATACCCGGTGACATGACAGATTATGCTTTCTTTCTGGGTAATTGAGGGTAAGATCCTACCACTCCACCCCTACAGGTGGTCTCTCTGGGGGTACAATGGAAGCATGAAGTAGAATCTCACTCTCCAGTAGAGGGTGAAAGTGTCTGGGTCTGACCCACACACTGAACACCAAAACAGAATGGGACCCACCAGACCACAGCCATTCATTTTCTCCATGAATGATGGAGTTAAGAGTATCTGGATTTTAAATATTGAAAATCATGTCTGCCATTCAGTTTTGGGATTACAGCTAATGAATAATATTATTTTTATTTCTATCAGTACTTGGGTTGAACATCAACATAAAGATGCATGAGGTACTGAAGGAATTAGATCTAGCAGTCAGTTTCTAAAATTAATCTATTTATCAAGACAGTTCCAACAGAAAGAATAATATATATGTGTATATAACAGTATATATATAAAATACAGAAAAAGGATGGAACTATTATTTAAAATAAGTACACTTTATTGCATTTTCAGGTTGGCGAGGTTCAGGTGGTACCAAGGATTTTACCCTGCTGGATCCCAGCCTGTGACTTGGGCCATTGACAACGTGTACATTGGCCCCCAGTGCGAGGAGATGTGCAACGGGCACGGCAGCTGCATCAACGGCACCAAGTGCATCTGCGACCCCGGCTACTCGGGGCCGACCTGCAGAATAAGCACCAAGAACTCTGACTTCCTCAAGGATGACTTTGAAGGTATCTCTTTTGGGAGGGGATATCTGAACACCGCCTGTACTGCGCTGTCTCAGTGCAACCCAGGGTTCAAGGGATAAAACAGCAAAGCCTTCCTCACCTCTGCATGCTTTTGATTAGAATTTATGCTGTGGGGGTGTTCCCACAAACCAAGTTGTTCAAATGTCGTTTGCAAGTGCAGTTTGTGAATGCCTGATGCACCGTTAATGCTGGAATACAAAATCTTCATTGAAACAGAACTTCCTGGAACTCTACATGTAGAAAATAATTTTGGAAGCACATTATGTTTTGAATTATGTTTTGATAGTAGTCTGACTTTATCACAGACAAAGCAATTGCAAGTGAGGCAAACAGCAGAGGACTTTGAGGTCATGTCATTTTTCACTGCAAGGGAAATCTGACTCACCCTACTACAGCAAACGTGATTTCAGAGCAGACCAAGTGTCTCAGCAGTGGGAGCCTGTGCTCAGCAGCCACAGCAGACCCCAAAAGAGGGAAGGCAGGAGGGAACTCAGAGCCTCACGTGTGCCTGGGCACATACAGCATCCATGCACACAATTCTAAAACCCCTTTGAGGCTTCCCCCGCTAGCAAGCACAGCAAGAGGAGCGTGTTTTCATAAAGCAGCATCTGTGAACCAAACCCATCCCTTCACAGGTACTGCTGTTTATTTTCAATTTTGCCAGCCTTACTTGCATGCTAGCACATGGAACCCAAAGTTTCTTTACAGACCTGAGTACTTTGTTGTTACCTTAAGATAAATGATGAAAGGTGGAAAACCTTGTGAATAACTGGAAACTAAGATCCCAGATTTCATACTTCTGGGTTTATTCTGTTTATTTTGTTTTGATTTGTGTCAGCTTTCTAGAGTACATGGCACTGGAAACACTGAATATTTCTCAGACAGCGTGTGATTTTTAATTTATCTCTCTTCCTCTGGAAGTAGCACTCTTGCAGCAGGAGCGCTTCAGAGTAAATCATAAATATGTATTCACTGTGTATTCAGGTCAGCTGGAGTCGGATAGATTCCTCCTCGTGAGTGGAGGAAAGCCGTCAAGGAAATGTGGTATCATGTCTGGAGGGAACAACCTATTCTTTAACGAAGAAGGTTTACGTATGCTGATGACTCGAGACCTAGATTTGTCACAAGCCAGGTAACACCCTTTCGAAAGTTCTTTCAGGATTTCATTGAGGAAGCACCACACTGGAGAATAATACATATGTGATATTTCTCTAGTAAAAGCAAGCTGACATACATATTCTGTGGTCCTCACACTAGCAAATGCTTCATTTTAACCACTGTCACTGTGTTAAATTAAATTTAAATTGAACTTTAATTGCATTAACCATTTAAATGTTGCTTTTTTTCCTTAAATAAGAATTCTGGAAACTGATGCCACACCTTCAGCAGCTCATGCAAGTTTTGTTTCCTAAATCCATAATATGAGAAATGCTCTGCTTTTCTTACAGTCTGGTGTGTTATGAGCCATGGCTGAAACAGGAGTATCTGCTGAAAGTATAACTCTTACATTTGTCATCTCATAATTCTTTCATTTCTGAAGCTTTTTTTTTTATTGTGCACATTTGTTTCCAATAATTCACTGAGAAATTCCCATCAAGCTGTCACCAGCTACTGAAAACCAAATATTTTAGTGTATTTACAGTTTATGTTGTATCTTTACAGCCTGCAGAGGAGACATGTGATGAGTGAGACATGCTAAGCAAGCCACATTAAAAGAATTTACTCTAATATGAATTAAACTCCATCCCAATTGTGAGCATGCTAACAAATAGGCATTGTTTTCTAATTTATTCTGTATTCGAGCTGATATTCTTATATTATTACTTTGGAGATGCTGCATTTTCTCCAAGACTTTTTTTCACTGTTCTCTTATAATCACCCTACTCCTCTCTGATGTTCTGTGGGAAACATTTTAACAGGCATTTTATCTACTTTTTAGCTGTCAGCATTGGTATTGAAGCTTTAAATAATGTTTTAATTGTAAAAACCCATGATCAGTAAAAAGGCCTCATATCTAACCATTGTAGTTTTTAGATCAGCACCTAGATAAACCTCATTGATGTGCAATACTCGGAACCCTGTAACTTGTAAGATTCCTCACAGCAAACTTTCTTCAGAACTTGGTAAAAACAAACCCCAATTCTCAGCACTAATTTGATTCCTAGACACTCTGAAATTAAAAGATTGTTTAAAAAAATATCCAAAAGATCTTATAAGTTTCTCCATTCGACTAAATTATGTTTACCTTATTGCTCATGTTCAAAGCACCATCATTTATCTCTTCTCCATGACGGTCTGTAGCTGGATTTGCAAATATTGACCTCAAGGTGTTATATGGAGATAAATTACTTCTATCTTAGGAAAACAAGCTGAATATTCAATTTCTTGTATATATGATTATGAAAAATAACAGTTAACAACAAATAACTGTATGTTCTCTTCTAAACAGCAGGGCACACTGCAGTGGCCTTGCTGGGAGCTGCTCTTCTGCAACCTAAAGTAATTGCAGTAGGATTTTTTACATTTCCAGACTCACTCTGTCAACACCTGCAAAGCACAACAGATCTGGCTGTAACACAGATGTGCCAAGTTCTGCACAGGACTTGGGGAGAGGTTTCAATTTACACCAGGAGTGATGAGAACAACTATATTTTTTAGGGTGCTAGACTCAGTAGTCACATCAAAACTTCCCTTTTCCTTATGAGGAGATCCTCTGAAGAGCACAGGCAAGCAGCCATGTCTGCCAGTGCTGCAAACCACACTCAGCACCTGGAGATTGAAATCAAGTGGACTCTGCAATCCACTGCCATCACATCTGTGCACTAAAGAATTTAACTCAGGGGACAGTGTATCACCATCATGGTGATACTACTAGCTGAAACTGCACTGCAAGAAATATGAGTAAGGAGAGAATATTTTAGGTATCACAGCTAGTCAGATCCCTTTCAATTCTGAATTACTAGAAGAACATCCACACATTTGACTGTTACCAGATTTACAAAAAACCCTTTGCTTTTCCATTTCAAAATAGAGAGAGCATTTGCAAAATATCTTTGGTATAAGAAGAGAGATATTTAAAATTATTTTTTTTATTTGCTAGACATTGTTACCTATATTTGGGTGGGTTATTATTACCTTAGAGATGTAAGAATAGCAATGCATAGAAACCAGATTCAACAGAGACAAGGTCACCTGGGTTTATTTCCTTTGAATTATGTGGCGAATGTTGGAGTAAATCTGAGGAGGCAGAAAGACTTGCCAGCAGTGAAGCAAATCCATTACATTTGATATGTTGATCCGTGAGGGTACCCAGTGCTCCTTTACAGCACAAGCAATATGTTATGTCTGGGACATGGAGGTGGATATAATCTATAGCAAAAGCAGTTATATATAGTAGCAAGAGAAACTGTGAGTTGCAGTGAGGACTAGAATTAATTGACTTGTAGGTCTGCCGTTTTATTGGAGCTTTGTCTGCCCAGCATCTCTGCAGCCTCCACTCCCAGCAGATCTACCTGCAGATCAAACCAGAACAAGATATTTGATACAAAACTACTTTTACGCCATTTCATTTAACTGTGAGCCAGGCAGCACTAATGCAATAATAATTATAACAGATAAAGCACTCTAGAGCTGTGCAAAAGCTGCGCAAACATAAATTAATACTTGTAATATCCCTGCAAGTCCAGTAAGTAAATATCATTACAGCACGGTTCCCTCCACTCCAAGTGCACAGTGGAGCTATTTATGAGCATCGGCTGACGGGAAGGATTTCACAGTTTGATACAAATCTATTGTGCAGCTTTGGAGAAGCCAATTAACTGGGGGATGAAAGCAGTGGTGTCCCTGGGTGGCTTGGGCTGGCTTCAGGGAAGCCGGCACATTTAAACGGTGTAATTTAGACAAATTTCCCAGGCTGACAAAATGGACAAAATGATCCCTGAAAGTGAAATGTGCTTTGTTCTGCCGTCCAGATTTTCTCTGGTTTATGCCAATGGAAAACTGGGATGCTTATTTTGAATTTAAGCATTTCAGCAAATTCGTAGCAAATTATGATCTACTTAGAGCACAGTTGCTTTTCTGCCACTAAAATCTGTACTCATGGGATACAGGGATAAAAATTTCACCCAGGATTATGTTTCTGATACTTGCAACACCATCTGCTATGCAGACAAAGGCTGAAAACATAAATGACCAGCTTTGTTCATTTCTTTCTTACGCCTGGCAATCTACCACACAGGCAAAATGAATTTTTGTCATACCACCTGTCTGTCTAGTTATATTCTAGAAGCTTTGGAAAGGAAATTATAAGAACTCCTAAAGATGACTCTTACAGTAGAAAACACAGGGCTAGTCAATAGACAAACCCCCAAGGCTCTCTGGTTCTCTGCGTAGGATGTTGTAGAAAATAAATCTTTCTGGTAAGTGGAAAGATTTTTCCTGTTAGATTTGTGCAGTTCTTCATGAGACTGGGATGTGGCAAGGGGGTACCTGACCCCAGGAGCCAGCCTGTGCTGCTGCAGTACTCACTCAACGGGGGCCTCACGTGGAGCCTTCTCCAGGAGTTCCTCTTCAGTAACTCCAGCAACGTGGGACGATACATTGCCCTGGAAATTCCCTTGAAGGCCCGTTCGAGCTCCACTCGGCTTCGCTGGTGGCAGCCCTCTGAGAACGGGCATTTCTACAGCCCCTGGGTGATCGACCAGGTGAGGAATCCTTGCAGGCTTTTCTTCTTTTAACACAATCTTAAACTGGATTCAGGCTTAACGTTTCCCTTTCTTTGGCATGTATCATTTCACTGAAACAAGCAAAAGTGCTTAGTAAAAAGATATTTAGAGCACAATTACTGTTTGCTGAACTCACAGTTTTAATGCACCATTTCCCACTGATTGCCCATTTTGAATCTAGGAAAGTCTTTTACGTGAGTGTAGAGCCTTGGGTCCACATTGCAGGAGGCCTTACCACGCAAAATGCAAGTCTGATTTCAAACTTAGAAAACCTTCATTTAAAATGTATCCAAATATATAATTGGCTTGGTATAATGTAACAGAAAAAGACTATAGAAAATACCAATCTGTATGAAAATAAAGTTTCATATTTGGGATTTTCTGCTATAAATATTATTACATTACTTTGTAAGACTTGGTGTAAATCCCAAATGATTCGTCTCTAAAATGTTTATGCTCTAAATAGTGTCATTGGGTTGTCCAAGTACAATTTGCTTTACTATTTATTACATTTTTTTTAAAGAAGTTAGTTCAGATTGTTAGGAGAAATCTAACCAGCCGTTTTAATGTGGTTGCAAAATTTTACTTCCCATCTCTCCGTTTAAAAATTAAAAAATACCGATTGTTTTGATATCTGCGTTGAATGTAGTTACATTAATTCAGAACAATCAGAAACTGAATTCAGAATAACAAATGAAAAACAATTCTACCTTGCTTGCTGTTGAGTAGTAAAACGATGATGTTTTATAGTCAATGACAAAACAGAACTATTTCTCCACCTCTGTCAGCAGATGCAATCTGATAGCGGTGCACCAGATTATAGAAGAGCAGAACAACCACTAGGAAAGTGCAATCACTTTGTTTCTACTGACACATTTTTTGTGAGCAGTTTTACTTCATTGAGATTGGAGGTCACCTCCCTGAATTTTAGATTTGTATGGCTGAGCCAATCTCTCTCCTTTACAGGAAAGAGATACTCCCCTTTATCATAGCCTAAATTCTTTACTAAGTAATTTTGTCCATTTTGGACCAGCAGAATAAGTACACATAGTCTGGTACATCTCTTCCTCCCTCAGGTTGCTATGTCACTTGTATGTTTGTGAAGACTTCTAGACATCTTTCCTTTTCAATAACAATTTCTTTCCTAATTTTTCAGATTCTTATTGGAGGAAATATCTCTGGCAATACAGTATTGGAGGACGATTTCACCACACTGGATAGTAGGAAATGGCTGCTCCACCCTGGTGGAACAAAGATGCCAGTCTGCGGCTCTGCTGGGGATGCTCTCGTGTTCATTGAGAAAGCCAGCACCCGCTATGTTGTCACCACTGACATCGTTGTCAATGAAGACTCTTTCTTGCAAATAGATTTTGCAGCTTCCTGCTCTGTCACAGACTCCTGTTATGGTAATTTCTTAGTAATTCCTGACATTCCTCTTCCTCCACTGCAGAGGAAAGTTCACTTATTTTCTGGTTACTTTATTCCTCGTAACAAGAACTGAGAAACAAAAGAAAACTGCATGTTTCTGTTAGAAATTGTAACATCAGCTTTTTTATTCAAGTGTCTGAAGCCTAAAATAAACTGAAGTAAATTATTCCCTGTGAGCACCTAAGTTGCAGTTCAATCCATCTCAGAAAAAGACTGACAGCTGCCTTTCTAAAATCCATTTAGTAGATAGCATCCACTGCTTGGGGAGGTGGTGTAATAATAAGCAGCTGGGTGTTCCAGCATGTGTTTCTTGCTTTGTGGTTATGCATTTGCAGTGTAGTCTCAGTTCTGATCTCATTTTTACCCATATATCCAAGAAATCATTTATACCAACATACATCTGACACTTTCTAAGGCAGCATCAACTACAAAAATTTATATAATCCACATTAAATAGTAAATATGTATAGACCTATATGTTTCTATTTATGAATGTATGCATATGTACTATGCACATGTGTATATATCTGTTTATGTATACATAATGATGCAATTTTTAATTACCTTTCTTTTTTCATATGATGTCTATTGAGTGCAAAGCCAGGTTTTATATGTGCATAATCACATATATGCATACAGGTAAATAAATAAAAACATGCTCTGTACTCAATACACATCACATGGAAATTAAAAATTGGTTCATTATGTGAATTTTAAGGCACACAAGAAATAGGTTTTTCTAAAAAACAAGCTTTTTAATGCTTGTTTTACACATCCTCTTAGAGTAGGGTTTTGAGGTATAAATGTTTTGAATGAGGACAAGAATACAATACATTGCACCGTGTGGTATGTGTTAATTTACTGGATTGTTGACTTTTCCTGTATAATTCTGTATAAAAATGGAAAAAGATTTTGCATGAAGTCCCAGATTTAGCTTCTCTGATTTTGCTAATCTGAAGCTACTCACATGCTTTAAATTTTTTCTTTCTTTTGTTATTAAGAATACTGTGGCATCTGGGATCATCTCTGCTAAAAGCATTTAGAAGCCTTTTGGCAACTGAGCCATATACCGGCAAAGAAACGGATCCTTATTTTGTTGGGGGGGAGTTGTTTGTTTCTTTGTCTACAACCCTTATCATTAGCTTAACTTCATATTAAGTTGGGCAGGACACTACCTAATCACTCTTCCAGTCATGATGAGCAAAGTGTTTCTTTTGGTGAGGGAAAATTAACACTAAAAACTCACCCTTGTTTGTATCTACTTGTCCTTGTATTTCTATAGCACTGTCTTCTGTGCTGAAACATCAAGTAGGACTGATTGGGTGATTAAGGGTCATTCCCTGTGCATGAGGGTAGAAGAAATGGGTCTGTAGTAATCAAAAGAAGATCACAGATTTATTACCCCTATCACTGCAACCACACTCCATGTTTTATGCAGCCAGCTCAGCCAGAGTACCTGGCAGCTGGAACATTTACTTCAAATTCCAATTCTGTGCCTATTATTATTTACTTTTTCGTGGCTGCATGAAAGTTTGACTTGAAGTATTTAGTGAGATTGACTAACCTTTAATTTTTGAAGAAAAATTATAAATTTATGGCTTATAAATTTGGAAAGGAAATTATAAGAACTATAAAACCATAACATAAAAATAAGCCATAAACATCAAAACAATGAAATTGCTGATTTTCATTGAGAAATGAATACATTAGTTTAATGTGGCTAGACTGTGTTTGAATGGAAACGAGCTCACTGACTAACAAACTCAAAATTGTGCTGGATAATGAAATGAGCTGGTCTGCAGGCGGGGTGGAAGGCTGACTAAGCCATCTTGTGACAAAGACAGAAGTGTGAATTTGAGTGTTTCTCTGCTTTACACAGCAATCACATCCAGCTGAATCTCACTCTTCAAGCCTGAAAAACAAAGTTTGGTGGTCGTGATGCTGTCACATAATTTTCCTGCATGCTGCAGCTACAAATTTTGTCTTGACTTAATCCTGGCAACTTAATGTTACCTCTTTCTTTTCATCTGTGGTCCCTTGAGTTAGGTGGCAGACGTGGAGATGTATTGCAGACTCCACCTGAGCTATACCTGCTCATCCTTCCGCACTGCCACCAAAGGAGGTAGCTTTGTGCTTCTGACACAAGGGTTTAAAAAGTTCTGGGTGGTTATTTTGTTGGTTCAGATTTGTGATACTGTCTGGGGCTTTCACTTTATTATAGGCCTATGGATATATGTCTCTAAATTAAGTAACTAACCATCTTTCCACCCTTAGCTATTGAACTGGAATATTCAGTGGACCTTGGGCTGACCTGGCACCCAATTTTGAAAGACTGTCTTCCCACTAATGTGGAATGCAACAAGTACCATCTCCAGAGGATTCTCATTTCAGACACTTTCAACAAGTGGACCCGGGTTACTTTACCTCTGCCTCCCTATACTAGGTAACTCCCTCTGGTTTTCTGCAGAATAAATCTAAAAGCATAACTACGTATTTGTAATGTCATGATACATTATAGAGTTTAAGCAATTGTATCTTGTCCTTTTTGTTTGGTCCATGTAAATAGCAACAAATGAGTATAAGTAAATTAAGCTCTATCCTACAAAAATTGCAAACACAGGTAGCAAGGACATCAGGCTCTCGGCACTATTTGACTCCACAGCTTTGCTCCTCCTGCTGAATCTTATCTCCTCACATAGACATAGGCTGAGCTAACTGCTGGTTCAGAAGTATCAAAGCACAGGTAGAGCCTTGAGATGGTTATCATGAAAGATGCCACCAAAGGCACATAAAAGTGTGGAAACAGAGACCTTTATTCTTTAGCAATTGTGCTGAAAGCGCCTATACAGCTGCTACATGTTTTGACATTAGTAGTGGAAAAGTTCATATTCTGCTACTAATCATTTGGGGCATCTGGACTCTTCTCTATCTTCGGTGCAGTTACATCAAGTAGTAACACTTTTTTTGGGACTTCTTCCCAGCATTAATTTTCTGTGCTTCCTCTTTTGTGTGGCTTTGCTACATGCTGTCTGTTAAAATCCAGTACCTCATCAGTTCTTGTACAAAGACTATAAATTTGTGTTCAGAGTAGTCTTACTGGGGTTGAATGGGATAAATCAGGGCTGGGATTGATGTTCCAAAGCAATTGAATTTGGACCTGAAAGGAAGCTACCACCTGAGATAAACTCAGGTTTATAAATAACTGTGATTTTAAGATTGAAGATTTTTTTGAGCAGTATCTGTCCCAAGAAAAGCCTGATGCCCTACTGAGGCAAAAATTGCACTTCTGTCCAATCCTATAATTGGTTTTTTTTGGCTCAAGTAATACCATTTCCCAAAGTTACTACGACAGGCATTCCATGAGAGAGGTTATAGCAACCTTATCTCATAAGCAAGAGATATGTTAAGCTTTAGGATAAGAACAGCGCAGCTAACAGCCTTTTAGTCTAGATGCAATGTAATTTTTATGCCGCTTTATTATTTCAAGCTGTGCAATGTGTCACACCTGCGTGTGTGTCTCCACTTGTTTGTGCCTGTATGTTTCAGGCACATGCAGGCTGTGTAGTCAGTAGCTTGGCCTGGTGCTCATCACCCGTGTCTGCATAGCCCCTTAGGGCTCCTGCTCTCCAGAGCGCTACCTCACCTCTGGCCTCGAGAAGGCAGCGGTCACTTACTTTTAACTTGGTGCTGATTTTAAAATGCAAATGCAAATACAAAGCTTCCCACAGGAGCATCAGCTCCATGAATTGTTAGTGAAGTGCCCAGCCAAAGCAGACAGTGTAAGATATAGGTGCTTGTCTTTATTCTGAAAGGACTTCCTCACAATTTTTTTATATTTATTTTTTAAATGCTGCTTGGTGAGCAGCTGCGCTGAGCTCAGAGCAGTAGATTTCTCTTTGGATAAACAAGTTATTTATTCAACTCATGCAGCATTTTCATAAAGAAATAATTCATGGGAGAATAATGACCTTATCGTATGAGGTCCATTTTTACACTGAATAGTTTTTTAGGATTTTGCTGCTTATTTGGTTTTGGTGTTTATAATAATTATGATTTCTCTTTGAGTTTCAAAAGAAAAGAGACTACAAAAAGTTCAATGCTGCCACCTAGTGCTGTACTGCAAAACAGGGATTAGCGTGATTTCATACCTAAGAGAAATTCATCTACTCACAGCTCTTGACTCACAGTCTACACCTGCATGAGCTGAGTAACTATTTGGTGTCCCCTGACTACTTTGGATAGATTTTCATCATCTATCTTGGGAGCTGAGACACTTAAGTCACATATAGGGAGATAAGCCCATTTCAGTCAACAAAATGAATACAATTTACTGAGTAGAGCCAGGATCACACTACAGATAATTTCTTAGCATTTCCAGCCAAGCCCTGGATGGAGGAGAGGAAAGAAACTGCAAAGCCAGGGTGATGCTGCAAGCTCTGCATTGGCCTTCTTACCAGTCCCCAGCCCACTCCCTAGAGCTGCTCTTACCTAAGTGTAGCTGGGAGAACTCACAGTGAAAAAGGTAAATTTATTGACTTGGACTTGTTGACTGGCTCAGGACAAAACTTGGACGGTTTGGATTATTTACCTTGATCTAGCTCTTAACTGTCCCTCAGGTCTGGATCTGTGCTGGGACATGGTTATGACTGGCCTGAGCTTCCAACTGGGAGTACCACCTTCTTCCTACCCTCTTCTCCACTGCACCAACCATGGCCCACTTGCTTTGCTTTCACTGATAATCCTATTCCTATCTCCCACACTCAGCTTGATACCAAGCACCCGTGCTTTGTTCTGGTCTCAAAATATGGGCACCCTTTTCTTGGAGGGATGTTGTCACTGTCAGAAACCAGCCCTGGGTCATGCTGGTATCAAACAAATCATCCAAGAGCAGCCTAGCCTCAAGTCTAACATTTCCTTTCAGTCAAAATAAAGATTACCTTAGCTGGCAAATACAGAATTCTGTTTTTCTTTCTCTCCCAAGGTCTCAAGCAACTCGTTTCCGCTGGCACCAGCCTGCTCCTTTCGACAAGCAGCAAACGTGGGCAATCGATAACGTCTACATTGGGGATGGTTGCATAGACATGTGCAGTGGCCACGGGAAGTGCATGCAAGACAACTGTGTGTAAGTGACATCTGTTCCCTGTCCTGCCCAGGGCTGTAGCATTTCACTACCCCCTCTGTCATTCTGACGAATTTGCAGGAAAAACTGTGATACAATTCTACAAAGGAAGGTGGATTCTGCTGTTAAAACTGAGCAGGGCACTGGGGCCTCTTGGGAATAGAACTAACAGGCAGACGAGGAACTGCAGGGGTTGGCTCTGCCAGACCTCTGATGGTTCACGCTCCATGGCCAAAGCAGACAGTACCTTCCTCAGTGGCAAAGCATCACCTCTCTTGGCTCTGCTGCATCGATTCCCCTCCCAACAGGTAGGGAGAGGGCATCCCTTGAGTTTGCACATCCCTCTAGAGTCATACAGTCCTGGAGCTTCCCGGAATACGTTCTCCTTATTCCCAAGGGATTTCACACCATGTCCCTGTGCTCTCAGCCTGGTGCTGGGTGCAGAGAACCTGGGCTGGAGGTGGGACATAGCAACTAAGCAGGATGTATGCCAGTTGTTCACAAGGCCAGATTTTGCTTTGTGACTGGTGTTATCTTGGTCTGATGACTCTGCTCCGTGGTAGGGTTCGCCGGGAGAGGCAGACTGGCTTGATCCTCAAACTGTTTGCATAACAATCCACATAGAGTCCTGCAAAGCTAGCAAACAGCAACCCCCAGATCTGCCTGTCTTGGCAACAGAGAAATACCTTCCAGATGGATGTATTGCTTTTTTTCCAACCACAACTGGCGGCAGAAATGGGAGAATGGTTGTATAATTGCACTGTGATTGTATTTTTTAGAAATATATTTCACTGCAGAATAGACATAGTATTGTGTTCTCTATCCTGACAGCACTGAAGTACCAAGACACAATATCCCTGGTAGCAGAACACAGTTCCAAGCTGTTAGCCAATCTTTGACACATTAAAAGAACATTTTTCAGAGGGAAAAAAAAGGGGGAACTATATAAAGATAAGATAGCACCCGTCTACTAAAATCTTACAGAAACTTTAACATTAGCAGGACATTTTTAGGCTTGGCATGTTCTCTTGGTTTATTTCTCCAAGCACAATGTATTTTACTGTTTTTACTGTGTTTGAGAGTGTAACCTGCATTAGAAGCTTGAATGATCCTCAATACTAAGCCTTCAAAAAAGTCATTTTTGTTTCATATTAACTACAAAACACCAGATGTTTGAAACCCCCGCATACCAGTTGTGCACTAGTAAATGATGCCCCTATGCAGAATAAGATGGTACCTTAATAACATGGCACTGATTAAACCTCCACGCAGAGCCTTTGCCAGCTGATTTGTGTGTTTGTTTCGCTCTGCAGCTGCGACGAGCACTGGGGTGGGCTGTACTGCGACGAGCCAGAGGCTCCCCTTCCGACACAGCTGAAAGACAACTTCAACCGCTCCCCCTCGAACCAGAACTGGCTGACGGTGAACGGGGGCAAGCTGAGCACCGTCTGCGGGGCCGTCGCCTCTGGGATGGCTCTTCACTTCAGCGGGGTGTGTGTCCAGCACAGGGACCAGCTCGCTCCATTTGACACTATAAATGGGACTGATTTTAAAAGTTTAATAGCAAGGCATTAAAAAAAAGGACAGCGTAACATATCAGACTTATAAAATATTTTTAAAAATTAAATCCTTTTCCTGGCTGAAGGTCAAAGTCAAACAGGTCCTACAGATTAGAGTCAGCCAGAAACACTACAGAAAAGCTGATACCGTGTTCCTTGCTGTGTTGCAGCCAGGAAAATGAGATCCAGTGTGTGTGCTCCTGAAAGGAGCTGTTAAGGGGCCTTTGAAAGTGGAGCTGGTAGGTTAAAGCACAGTATAAGTATGTACACTTTTAGTTTTCCTCCTAAGTCCCTCCTCATAGCACTTAAAACTTCCAGACCAGAGTTTGGTGCGGCTTCTAATCAGACTGAAGAGGTAAATTAATAACTAGCTATTTGCACTTGTGTAACTTGCACATGGTCCTTGACAATACAGAGCCACAGAAACACAGAATGGGTCGGGTTGGAAGGGGCATGGTGGGTCATCTGGTCCAACCTACCTCCCTGCTCAAGCAGGGTCATCCTGGAGCACATTGCATCCATGTGTAGCCTCATCCTTCAGAAGTCTCACAGGTGGATGTTTTCAGAGTAAGCTCACAGTAAAGTTCCCAGGTTAGCTACATATGTAGATTTATAACCCTGACTGCTGCTGAACTATAGTTTGCTAACAGATAACCTCAGGATCATAAAAATTATGAAATAGTATTTTAGAAACATGTAAAATTTATGCCTGTAGATCTTTTCTGTCAAATTTATTACTAAGTTCAAACTGACTGATGAAAGTTTTCTAAAATAACCTAACAGAAGCATTACATTTCCACTTCATTCCAGTAGGACTAAGTAGACACCAACTAACAGACTAAGCAATGTGAAATATATAAGGTATTGTGGAAAACACACATGCTAAAATTGCTTTGCCATTTGATGGTTTGCCTAAGTTGAATCATTGGCACATAATGAGTGATTCGTTAATTCTGCACAGAAAACTTCATGATTTACAATGGAGGTGCGGATTTCTGCAGCTTTTTTATTAAGAAGAAAGGTGAATACACAAATGTTATAAAGCTGAAGGTACAAGTAGAAACATATATAAATACACAACAGGAATTTTTAAGATGAAACATGACTGAAATTATGTCTTCAGGGAAAACATATATATATATATAGTTCTGTTGTAGCTTTACCTTTGAAATAATATTTTGTACAATTTTGAAATTTTTGCAACATGAACCCACATTAATAGTGACTGCATAGTCTAACACTTTTTATGAGCATAAGTTTTGTTTGACAACACCAGCCAACATATTTTTTTCATTGCTTTTAAGGGCTGCAGCCGTATGTTAGTTACAGTGGATTTGAACCTCACCAGTGCAGAATTCATCCAGTTTTATTTCATGTATGGATGTCTGATAACTCCTAATAACCGCAACCAAGGAGTGCTGCTGGAGTATTCTGTGAATGGTGGAATCACCTGGAGCCTCTTAATGGAAATTTTCTATGATCAATTCAGCAAGCCTGGGTTTGTAAATAACCTTCTTTTTGCCTGTGTAAATTTCTCTGCTAAAGTCAGGTGGTCTTAAATGTTTCACCAGAACCTGTGGGATATATTACTTCTGTGGTTTGGATGCCAGGTTTGGATGTACGAGTTCAGCTTGTATAGTCCTACAGATGTTTATGAATGGCCTTGGTGCATGTTTTGAGAGTCAGCATTTGTGCAGGTGTTAGGCCAGAAATACAAGAATAGCTAGGATCCTGTAGTAGTCTGGTAGATTTGCAGATGGTTGCAGGAAGACATATTAGCTACTCTAGTGATGTCCATCCTGTTCTTAAAGTTGCTAACCTTTGCAATGTATTTCCTTATTGGCAAGATCATAAAATCACTGACTGTTATAAGTTAGTTATAAAATGGTGTGAAGAGGAGAAACTGCATTTCTGTAGTTATCCATCAAAAGGATGGATATACTCAAGCTCTACTTTCAGATGTTTGTGAGATTCAAAGCATGCATATATGTGAGCTGACCTTTTTCCCCCTGATTAATTTAAAAGATTCACAGAAAATGGGGATGTGAGGGACCCATTATTTGTTATTTTATTCAAGCACACCAAGAAATCACTAGCAATTTAATTGGACATGAGATTTCAGTGTACTATTTTCTACTATTGCAATGGAACAGATAAAACTGTACTGGAACATTGCTATCTGCTGAATGGCTCCAGGTTGAAAAAAGCAGTCTTCATTTCCTGGAACATTCTCCTTAATACTTCCCTTAATAAGGGCCTTATGACCATACCCTGCCAGTCCAGACCATTGCATTTGGTCCCACAAAGACAGCTGGAGATGGTGAGGTTGTTCAAACCATGCCACAGCCTGGGTGCTGACCCCTTCCACCTCTCTCTGAGCCCCTGTCCCAAGGATTACATTGGGAATGATCAGAAAGGTTTTTGTTCCAGAAATGTCTCCTAGAGGAATATAGGCTCAGCCAGTCTTTTTCTTCTTTCCTGAATTCCATGTATTCTAGGAAACATCAGGAATGGACGTGGTCAAAGCATCCAGCACAGAGCATGCGTCCTCCTCCTGCAGCTTTCCTGCAACTAATTTCCACCCTCTATTCCAGCTTTGTGAACATCCTCCTCCCCTACGATGCCAAAACCGTCGGGACACGCTTCCGCTGGTGGCAGCCCAAGCACGACGGGCTGGACCAGAACGACTGGGCTATCGACAACGTGCTGATCTCGGGCTCAGCCGACCAGAGGACGGTGATGCTCGACACCTTCAGCAGCGCTCCCCTGCCGCAGCACGAGCGCTCCCCGGCCGACGCGGGGCCCGCCGGCAGGATCGCCTTCGACATGGCCATGGAGGACAAAACCACGGGTAAACCTTCCACCTGGGTCTGAGCTAGGGAGCAAGGAGCCGGGGCAGTGATCTGCAGATCTTGCTGAGCCTCTCAGTCTTTGTCTCACTGTGATGGCGATCACAGAAAATCCCATTGCCAAAAAAAAAGTAATTTAAAAGTGCCAGGTTATTCTAAGTAAATTTCTTATCCTGAGTGTCTGTTCCCTGTTTTCTAACTTTTAAAAATTTTCTGCAGGGAAGTTAAGTTACATTTTACAACTAAATTTTGTAGAAGATGCATTTCTGTATGTTTATAAGGCTTGACAGCTACCACTGCTGGGGTACACTTTGTGCAGACATGTAGGCAGCACCCATTAAAAGGCTCTCACAAAACATTCAGTGCAATAGAAGTTCATATTTTAAGTAAGTCTCAAATCTTTAATTCTTGAACATTAAAAAATAATGTTATAATGATTATGTAAGAGAGTGGTAAGAAGTGCTTTCAGCAATAAATGTGATAAATGTAATATATATTTACGTGGGAACAATGGGGTGCTGACATTCTCAGAAGCAATACTAAATAATTCTCACCTAGGCTGAAAAATAAAGCTATGAATCACCTTCTGTGGTTAGCACTACTCCCTGTTTAATTTATATTGTCACTGTATATTACTGACATTGCCGTTTATTTTCAAGTGAATGAGCACTGGTTATTCCATGATGATTGCTCAATTGAGAGATTTTGTGATTCTCCTGATGGTGTCATGATCTGCGGGAGCCACGACGGCAGAGAGGTCTACGCAGTCACCCACGACCTGACTCCTACAGAAGGCTGGATTATGCAGTTCAAGGTAAAATCTGTCTGCAGCATAATTATTCAAACCCACATTATGTTCCAGGTCTAAGTAGATCTTTCAAGAGGAAGGATGATGTATAGGCCTACACAGGAGCAATTCCTTGCTGGGCAAAATGTTGTTATTAGGCCATCCTCATTTTTCTCACTTACTTTGTGTCGGTCAGCTTTAATACCACAGGCTGTTCTCAGAGGTGACACATTCTTCTCTTCCAGCACTGTAGTTCCATGGACATCATATAATAAGGATATTGCACATCTACCAGGTGCCTATTCTGTGAGAACTGCTGGTGAGGGAAAAGCAGCTCCACAGAAGTTCACTCTGCTTCTGTGTTGTCATGCATTCACATCAAACCTGCAGCCAAACTGGCCTTTGTACACCCTTTTACCTGAATTAAGGATATAACACAACAATATAAGGAAATTGCAAGAACCCTTTGTACATCCATCCATAAAAGTGGTCCCCCTAACCTGTGGCCTTGTCTGAAATATTCAAATCTCAGGTTGTGTGGGAGGGCATATTAACTTTATTTTTTATGTAGTACTATATGTTAGTATGTAGGGTTTAAGACATGAGTGTCAAAATCTGTAAATCCAGAAATGTGAGCTATCTAGAAGAAAACAAAATTCAAAATATGGTATCTGTTCTCAATCTTGAGAATATCAAAGAGATCTGCAGGTGACTGGTACCATACATGCACTGTTACTGCCATCATTTCAAGCAAAATTCTGCAGTCTGTTTTCAGGTTCAAACACTTTTTTAAACTCCAATTTAAATCACAATTAATTTTTAATTACTGATGGTGTCTTCTTTATTAGGTTTCTGTTGGCTGTAAAACCTCAGAAAAACTTGCACAAAATCAGGTCCATGTCCAGTACTCCACTGACTTTGGTGTTAGCTGGAGTTACTTAGTGCCTCAGTGCTTACCAGCCGATCCAAAATGTTCTGGGAGTGTCTCACAGCCGTCTGTCTTCTTTCCCACAAAAGGATGGAAAAGAGTAACTTACACACTGCCTGAAAGCCTTGTGGGCAAGTAAGTATGAACTTGCTATACTCTGTCTTGGATTGAGTGCCTTCCTGGAAAAAAAAACAGGACATCTGCCTATTAATTTTTCTTTCAAGGAAATTGCAGAATAGTAGCATTCATGTTTGTTACATTATGGACATGTAAAAAAAATCAATTTCAATGGATGCTGCCACTACTTGTGGAAGCTCAGAAGATAGTATAGTCATGAGTATATTGTGTTTAATCACCTTTTTTCAATTGAGCAAAGTTGTTTTATGCATGTGTCTGGTTTTCTTCATTCCTTTATATCTAGTCCCGTGAGGTTTCGGTTCTACCAGAAATACTCAGATATGCAGTGGGCCATTGATAATTTCTATCTGGGCCCGGGTTGTCTGGAAAACTGTAGAGGTCATGGAGACTGCCTGAATGAGCAATGCATCTGTGATCCTGGGTATTCGGGTCCAAACTGCTACCTGACCCAGACACTGAAGGTAATTTTATTGCACGTTTTAAAGAATGAATTTTAGCATGTGTTTGATTGGGAAGGAGAGAGAGGAGAGATTGGTCTCACTGGAAATTTAGCTTTGATTCCTGTCAGCCTGAAGACAGTCAAATCCATTTTGAGCCTTTTCATCAGTTTTTTAACAAAACTATTACTGCATTATTCAAGAATGGGTTTGTTGCTTTGAAAATAACTCTTAGCCTGAAAAAGCTGTAATAAAGTTCACTGTTCATTTTTTAATCATTATTATAGGATGTAAATCATGCTTGCACATATGGTTGTATTTGAACAAAATAGAAAGACTGTCTTTACTGTGAAAGAGCTTACTGAAGTAGGAAATAAAGGAAAATGACATAAAATTAGAAAATTAATTCACCTGGCTGTTACTCATGTTATCCAATAACAAGCAAGTGGACTGTAGTTAGATATTGCTAATTTAAAAATTAAAAATAACTAACTTGTCAGTTATCATGTCATTTGAATTATTATAACCATCTGGTTATCATCTGAAATACTAATTACATGAAAAAATATCATTGTCTCTTTGCAATTTTTAATTAGTAATGTATCCATCATATTAAGGACACTTGGGATAAAATGGTAGCAATTTTAGGGGACTTTTACTTCCAACTCCTTAATGCCAGGATTGCTGGTTTTGCTGAGGAAAGATATAGGATATTTTTTCTCCCATGCATACAGAAGTCCCCCACTGTTGCCCTCTGCCATCAAAACCTTGTCATGCAAACCCAACATGCTCATTCATTTGCACATGCCAATTTTAATTTGGTGCATTTCCTCCCAAGTGTGTTAAAATCCAGCCCTAATATATTTTCACATTTAGCCAATTCAGTTCAAGTGGCCAAATATTCAGCCAGAAGGGATTATTTGCAGTCACCCTGAGAAAAATTTACAGTGTTCTTGAGCCCTTCAAACATGTTTCGGTCAGTTCCAGGTCTGGTTATCAAAAAGACTTAAAATCTTACTTACCAGTGCTTCATGTTAAATACCTTACTTACAGACTTTCCTGAAAGAGCGCTTCGACAATGAGGAAATTAAACCAGATTTATGGATGTCCTTAGAAGGTGGAAACACCTGTACCGAGTGTGGAATTCTCGCAGAAGACACAACTCTCTATTTTGGAGGTGCAACTGTGAGGCAGGCTGTCACTCAGGATCTGGACCTGCGGGGGGCAAAGTAGGTCACGGTTCCATGTCATTGTCACGGGGAACTCTGTCATACACTGGCAAAGCAGCAGGCAGCATAGCTGGTAGCTCAGGGAATTTCTAGGCCACCACAAGAATAGCACTGCCTGAGGCAGACGCTGATGAGATTATGATTCTCAGGGCACTGAGATTATGTTTCTCAAGGCGCTGATGCTTTCAGATGAGTCACAGAGAGCAAGGCTCACCCTAGCACAGTGGAAAGGGTGTGACATCTCCAGGTGAAGCAGCAGGTCCCTTTGTCCAGGAATGTCCTGGAATCAGCAACTTCTGTCCTGTAAAGAGGCAAGACACCAGTCACCAGGTGACTCCTAAAGTCACCAGGTCATCACTCCTAAAGGCACCAGCTATGTCTCACTGAGTTCAGAGCAGAACCTCTGCTGGCTGTCCTCTCTCGGGTGCCCGTACAAGATCCATTCCACTTCTATGCTGTTGGAGAGGATGACTTATCAGGAGAGCAATGGAACTGTCAGTTTAGACAAGCTAAGGACATGACATAGACAACTTCAGCATCATTTCTCTTGACAATATGGCTTTAATGAAGCCACACACTCTGACTTTTGAAATTCTGCAAGTTTGCTGAATTACAGGAAGGAAGGGGCCTCAGGGAGTCTCTAGTCCAACCTCATGCTCAAAGCCAGGTAACTCTGAATTCAGGGCAGTTTTTCCAGGACTTTGACTGGTTGGATCTTTGAAACTTCCAAGAACAGGGATCCTACTGTCTGTAATGGAACACTTGCACTAGTGTACTAGAGTGATTTTTTTTTTTTTTCTCCCCCTGTTAAATCCATTTGGAACTTCCTATTTTTTTAGTGTATGACCACTGGCTCCGAGCTCTGGTTCCAATCATTCCGGGGTCCTCCACTGACCTTGCCTCAGTTTATCACTTCTTTTATGTCCTTCATTGATACAAGGGCACCTTAAACATGATGAGCCCTGTTCCACCAGGACTCTTGGGGAACTCTAGGCAAAGCTGCTCCCATCCAGTCTGTCCCCGGCTGGTACATTTGCAATGGATTACTCCCTCTCAGGGGCAGTTCTTAGCTGAATTCCATGAGGTTCCCATGAAAATTACTTGACAATGTTTTTTGAAACCTTTGTAGTACATGTGCATCAATGTTACTTGCTTAAAAATGCTGGTATTTGGAACAATTTCAGCATGCCTGTTAACAGAGAGCAACCTCTATTTGTGCAAGAATAACAGATGTGATCATATACATTTGCTCTTAGGTTTCTACAGTACTGGGGGAGAATTGGGAGTGAAAACAACATGACAACGTGCCACAGACCAACTTGCAGAAAGGAAGGAGTGCTGCTAGACTATTCCATTGATGGAGGCAAGTACATACTGTATTTACAGCTGAGCTACAGACTGGTTCTCTATCCATCCACCATGAATACCTGAGTAGTCAGAGATCCGAAATAAAAAGCTAATTCTTAATTGTAAAGCTATTTTTGTCCACTTAAAGATTTTTTCCCCATCTAAAATTTCCATCTATTGCTCAGAAGTTTTCCATAATCTTCCTGACTTATTTCAGTAATCAGTGCCTTCCACTCAAGTTGATTATTTCTTTTTACAATTACAAGGTTACTCTTGCAGTGGGTAACGGTTGCCAACTATCCTTAGAAGTTAAGCTCTATCAGAAGACCACAGCTATTACCTTTCATCTCCTTTTATCTTACTTTAATCCTTTAGAAGATTCTACCATTTGTTGGTTTTACTACTAAACCTGCATCTTTTCATTCTAGGGATATCCTGGACTTTGCTCCATGAGATGGATTACCAAAAGTACATCTCAGTGAGGCACGACTACATCCTCCTCCCCGAGCACGCCCTGACCAACACCACCCGCCTGCGCTGGTGGCAGCCCTTCACTCTCAGCAGCGGGATCGTGGTGCCGGGCCCCGACCGGGCGCAGTGGGCTCTGGATAACATCCTGATCGGGGGAGCAGAGATCAACCCCAGCCAGCTGGTGGATACGTTTGATGATGGTAAAACAGGCTGCCGCAGCTCATCTGTTGTCTGGCATTATCTGTTCTTATCTTACCTCAGCCCTGTGAGCTTGCAAGCAGACTCTTTTTTATTCTAAGTCTGCAAATTTTTCATTTTGTAGACTAATGCTTAGTGTTTGTTTAATGCTGTTTATATGCTATTCTTCATGCTATTAATAGAAGTGTGTGTGTACACACACACACACACACACACGTATATTCAGATATGTATGTGTGCACACGTGCATACACATAAAAATTTTTATTTCAGTCCAACCCATTTTATTTAAATTTCTGGTAATATGCTTTTATCTCATCATATTTTTTAGAAGTACTGTTATTTAAGCATTTTAATCACCTCTCTGGAAATGCATGTCTTTATTATGTCTCTTTGTAGCTTACTGTGTGTCATTACAGATAGCATAAATGTAGTGTCCATATCACTAAAGTACTCTATCTAGTGATTCTGTGGTTCATTGCTAAGCCTTGATGTTTACCAAGACAATGCAGTAATTGTATTTTACTCATCTTAATAGAAGGCACCTCTCATGAAGAAAACTGGAGCTTTTACCCTAATGCAGTGAGAACTGCAGGGTTTTGTGGAAATCCATCATTCCATCTCTACTGGCCAAATAAGAAAAAGGATAAAACACACAACATCCTGTCCTCCAGGGAGCTCATTATACAGCCAGGATACATGATGCAGTTTAAAGTAAGAAATGTTCTCTCTCTCCAAAGTAAAGAACACAATGAAAATTCATCTAATGTGTCTCCAGAAATTATTCTTCTTCCAACTGGGATGCTCAATTGGATGAATAATTAATAGTGACTTTTTACTAGAAATTAAATGAAATAATATGAAGTATAGGTAATGAGAACCAGAAAGGCTGCATGAATGTAAAATGTCAAAATATTCTGACTGTTTGTATGCTTTTGGGGTTAGCCAGTGGAATTGGAAGTCTAATACTTTTTTGGATCATCAGATACAGTAGGAATTATTTTCTAATGTGCGAATAGATGCCATGCAGAATAAGTTATTTTCCCCTAATTTGTGAAAGAACAGAAAAGGTAAGGGAGAAGAAGGCTGGAGAAAAATGTCATATGGAAAATGCAAGTGTGTTCAAGCAGAAGTGCCCCTTCTACTTCTTGTGTCATGGCAAATGACCTAAACCATCAGAGAAACATTTCTGAGTATTTTAATTTGATTTAAGGTAGAATTCTATGCAGGGCCAAAGGCAACAAGTAGTTTTTTTCCAGAAATGTTCTTGGCCATTCCCCATGAACCCTGTCTTAAATAAACCAGGAACTAACATGAAAATAGGGCTATCAAAATACTAATCCATTTTCTTATTATGTTTTTTTTCTTGCTCTTCTTTTTGATAAGATAGTTACAGAATTTTCCATCTTCCACTGATCAATATTTTCACCTTTTCTCAATGTCACTGCCTATTTTATTTGACTGTCTAATATAATCCCTAAAGTATTGCCCCACTCAGCATGCCAAAGAAATTTTATACAAGAGAAGTCTCTTAAGTTTTTTACTACTGAATGTCAAGACCGCCTCCAAGATGCTTATTTTACCCAGCCTATCATCTTTTTCCTCTATTTTAAGACCAAAATTATGATAACCCATCAGCATTTAATAGTTCAGATTACTAATAGTTTCGTTTCAGAAAAACTGCAGTTTTTCTTTCCTGATCTTCTCCCCAATTTTCTTCACCCATCACAGCAAAGATTTTATTTCTGAACTAAGAACTCAGCTCTAGCATGGCTTCTGTTTGGTTTATAATTTAGCACTGTATTATCTAATCAGTAATGTACACTGTGTACTGTAATCTTTCTAGTGTAATATGAAAAAATAAGTCTATTGTTTTAAATATTCAGAATAATTCTGTTCCTAAATTGGACTGATTTAAAGTTTATGTCCACATGTTTATCATTATGAACTTTAGATTTCATAGGTGCTTCACTTTTGGAAATGCCAAGGAACTACCATATATTTTATTTCAGAAGCAATGTTTGTTTAGATATTTAATTTGGACTTTAGGAATGAAGTGTTAGGATTCTGTTAGGAAATAATGGTAGCAAGGAAGGAAAACTCTTTAAGTAAAAACAGTATCTCAAGTACTGTGTCTTTTGTTTTCCATCCACTTTTGATGAATTTTGCCCAAGTTCTAAGTTGATTATCCCTCACATTCCCAATAAAGAAACAAAAACAGGAGAACATAACTTGATTGTATATCACTTTAAATGTCTACCTGACTTGTTATAGCAGTTGATTTTATTTGTGCTATAGATCGTGGTTGGCTGTGAGGCAAATTCTTGTGGGGACCTCCACTCAGTGATGCTGGAGTATACAAAGGATGCCAGGTAAATGACAGCAGAATACACAGACCTGGAAAAAAATAGTATGACATTAAAAATGTAGAGAGCTTCTATTTATTAAAGCAATTGCTTTGCTATTCATGTTGTAACAGAATCTGAACAAAGCCTGTGTGCAAGCACTGGGATTTGTCTACATAACTCCCATAAATTGTCTTTATAATTTATCCCAGATGTTGACAGATTCATGGCATTGAGCTTGTAGTTACAGTCATAAACATGTTCCTGTTAAAAATGTGCTCACAGGAAGACACATTTGCAAGAAACTCTTTTAGTAGGATACAGGACCAAGCTGTAATGAAGTGGGAGTCACTTAACTCCAAATTGGTCTTTAACTAGCTAGCAATAACACTGCTTCACGTGCTTCATGTTATAATTTGTAAAAGTGAAGGTATATCCTGTGCTCAAATAACTGTGGGTGAAAACACAGCAAATTCTATTGGGGCTCTGCTGAACACGGTAAGAAAGAGGCTAAGGAGCAGCCTCCTAAATAAATCCTTCTGTCATGCAGCCCAGAGCAGCTGTATGTACCACACTGCTGGAAGTACCACCCCCAAGGGCTCCACAACACCCAAACATCCTCCCTGGCTGCACCTGTGCTTTGGCCTCTCACCTCTTGTTTATTTGTGGACCCAGAGCATGGAAACTATTGCTGACCATCTCTTGTGTTTGTTTAGTAGGACAGGCAATGTCATGACCCTTAGAAATAATATGTTTTCCTTTCATTATTTTTTCAGTTGTTTTAAAACTTTTTTTTTTTTTTGCTTCCCCAAGGCCAGACTCATGGCAACTTGTCCAGACACACTGCCTTCCTTCCTCATCTAATAGCATTGGCTGCTCCCCATTTCAATTCCATGAAGCTACCATCTATAACTCTGTCAACAGCTCCATGTGGAGAAGAATAACTATCCAGCTGCCTGACCATGTCTCATCCAGGTAGGTTACTGAAAGGTCAGCTCACTGTGGACCTATAAAACGACAGCTGTCTTACTGGCACTGTTTACTAGGAACAGTTGGTGAATTAAAAATGATTCCTTATTGCAGATTTAGATTTGATACATAACTAATGTTCTTCAGGAAGCTTTTTGTTGATAGAAGTCACTACTGCCAATGATGTAGCAGAGTGGGTATTTCCAGTTATTGAAATCACAGCCCCCTCACATGACATTTTTGGTTACGTTTGCTGCTGGTGTATTAGAACGTCACTGTGCAGATGTGTTCAATCGCTGCATATCCTAATACAGTGTTTGGATTTTGATATTTGCAGTGCAACACAGTTCAGGTGGATTCAGAAGGGAGAAGAACTAGAGAAGCAGAGCTGGGCAATTGATCACGTGTACATTGGGGAAGCGTGCCCAAAGCTCTGCAGTGGCCATGGGTATTGCACGACTGGAGCCATTTGCATCTGTGATGAAGGATTCCAAGGTTCCATTTCTTCATTTCTTTCTTGTGTATCTACTACAGTCTAGTCTAGCTCAAAATGAAACAAAAAGACAAAGTGATGTGTCATGTCCAAATTCATCACTGGAATGTCTGAGTAACAAATCCAAAATTAATAATTTGTCAGGGCTCCAAATAACAGATTTTCCCTCTCCTTACTCTTTTCATGTTGAGTCAGCAGCCTCTCCTGCCTGGTACTGTATGTAAAGTCCAGCCAGCCTTTACTGAAGGCAGAACATGGCTACTTGATTACCCAGAGTAGCCTTCCACCCCATGCTCCTTCCAAGGGTGCATCCCAGAGGATACACAAATGGGACCCAGATGTTGGTGACTGGTACCTGTAAGGGACTCTGTACCCCATCAGGACAGAGTGTTCTGCTCTAAGCCCTCAGTGCAGCTAAGCACATGCCTAATGGTACCTGAGTGCCCTTGGTAAGCTCTAAGTGCTTTGTGGGAGTGGAGCCAGTGTTTAATGTCTTCCAGAAGAGCCTCATAACTTTATAAGATCAGATCTCTTACGAGTTTTTAGACATATTTGCCTTCAACCAGCAATTTGAGGTTTCTCCTGTTGGCATCAATGCAAAACAGGAGAAAACTGTATTGCAGTTCTTGAAGTTATACTGCTGTAACAATTAGACTCTCAGCCTCAATTTTGTAAAAATGACTGCTGTATATCAATGTGCACATTATTAATGGGTCTGCTGAAATATATTCAGGCTGTCCTCACACTGTATATTGAGCCACAACCTCAAAAGGAATTACAATGACTTGTAACTCAATTTTCTCCATTCTTTCTATTTTTGTGTGTTTTACAACTTCACTGTGTCATTTTTAGGTGATGACTGCTCTGTTTTTAGCCATGATCTGCCAAGTTATATTAAAGATAATTTTGAATCTGAAAGAGTCACTGAAATAAACTGGGAAACCATTCAGGGGGGAGTGATAGGGAATGGATGTGGACAGCTGGCACCCTACGCCCATGGAGATTCACTCTATTTTAATGGATGTCAAATAAGACAAGCTGTGACCAAGCCTCTTGATCTCACCCGAGCAAGGTAATGGTTTGAGCCTAAACAGCTCTTTTAACAACTCATGAGAAAGGAAACTCTTCACATGTATGTGCAGCCACGTGGGCCAGAGCAGATGAGAATGGACTGACCTGGCTGTGCCACGCAGTTGGATGTGGCAACATTAGGCTTGGCAAAATGCTTTGTGATTTTGATTTGGGAGATGGAGAATGAGGATGTCAGATGAAAAGGTCAGATGTTTTCATCATGCCCAACAGAACACTGTCTATGTAAGCCAGCACTGACAATGAAGCTGTTGGCAAAGACTGGACAGCAGACTGCCTGGACCAGTGCCTGATGTGATGAGACAAATCCCATGTTTGTATGTGCCCCCACAATGGTTATGACTAAAGATGTTATTTAGTAATTACAGGGACATTTTCCCATTTCAGTTGTCAAATAGAATTATATTCACCTGGCAATGAACAGGAGCATCTTTTTCATCTATTGAGCCTCTTTGGCCATGGAAAAACAAATGTAACCAGCCTGTGCTGGCTCTTAGCAGAGTGACAGCTTTCAGGGCTGGTTTATATTTAGTTAAAAAAGCAAGATTAGAAACAGGATGAATTGGCCAATGGGCCAGATATAAATCAGTCTCTTCTTTTCTTACTTGAACATCCAGGTAGAATGTGATATATATTTTTAGGCACTTTCTTATATTCAACCTTTATTTGTCCTTTTTAAACTTTTCATACACTCATTTACACATTTGCATTTTTATCCATCTCAGTTTTGTGCAGATATATTGCAAAATTGGATCCTGCCTGCAACAATATGTTACAGATAGTAAACTGTTATTTTGAAAGGGGAGCTATGTTTTAAAGATGTGAGAACAGTTTATTTTGCATGTTAAAGTAATGATTCTTGAAAATGTTACAAGTTTTGATAAGGTAATTGCAATAAACCTAGAAATACTATTGTTCCTGTTTGAATATTTTTGCATATTGAAATACCTTTTCTCTCTGTGTTTTACAGCAAAATCATGTTTGTTTTGCAAATTGGAAGTATTTCACAAACAGACAGTTGCAATACCAATCTGAGTGATCCTAACACTGTAGACAAGGCAGTGCTCCTCCAATACAGTGTAAATAATGGAATTACATGGCAAGTAATTGCACAGCATCAGCCAAAGGACTTTATACAAGCCCAAAGAGTGTCTTATAATGTTCCCTTGTGAGTACCCAGTCACATTTCATTACCTCTAAGTGCACAAGTTACATTTCTGCTAAAATATAACCTATCTTTGCATCACTGTTGAAGAAAAAAGGTTGATGAGAGGGTAAACAAAAAAGAAGACATAAGAGGAAGGCTGAAATTCCAGGCTAGCGTTTATCAGTGCACTTAAAAGAAAAACAGAAAGAATATTTGTTTTGAAGATAAGGGGAAAAAATCCTCCCTGTGTGCATTTTTAACTTTTAAGTGTTTTACACGTACAATGTGTTGATGTTCAGTGACATAGAAATGATTTGACTTTGTTCTCAGTTCCTGTTTGGGGACAGATAGGGATATGCAAAACACCAGTAGTCTGGAGCTCTCACGGGCTCTTGTGTTTGTGTGACAGGGAGGCACGGATGAAGGGAGTCTTACTGCGCTGGTGGCAGCCCCGTCACAACGGAACAGGTCATGATCAGTGGGCTTTGGACCACGTAGAAGTCGTCCTGTGAGTATCAGCTTCACCTCATCCCACCCCACCTCAGAAAGTACTGAACTTTCTCCAGCATGACATGAGTATTAAGCTCATTAAGAATCATTGTGGCCCAGGGAATCCTTTCTCAAAGGGAAACCTTTAAAATCCTATCTTTCCTGATGCTCTGCCCTGACTGCAACAGTCAGTAGTTAAGATGGACACGTGTCACAGCAGGGGGGTGTGTTGTGCATCGTGGAAAAAATGCAGGAGGGAAAGTGGGGCTTTATCACCTCCAAGTATTGCTGTAGTCCTGTAATGCAGCAATGACTATTAAAAAACTATTTTGTTGGGACATAAGAAAGAATATTCCTGTTCAACACTGTGCTGCCATTTAAGGCTGATCTATATCCTTTCAAAGATAAAAAAGATTCTTCTGTATTGTTCATTGCACAAAGTAATGTTGTTGTGCCTCTTAAAAATTTGTGTTAGCAACTAATGCCTTATTCATTTCCTTTTTTTAGTAAGAAGGATACTGTTCAGAAACAGGGTTCACTATATCAGGTTCCTATGGTCCGAGCTCTATATTCATCCCCTTGTCAAGATTTTACCAAGTCTGCACCCTCCTGATTCTCCCATTCTTGAGATGGGTTTCGTTGGCAGCTAACCCGTTTTTCCTGTGTTGCATCACGAAGAGATGACCTGCTTTTTCTCTAACAATTTAGTTCCAGTAGAAGTGAAATGCTAGTGGCTTCCCGGGCAGGAACTCATCGCTGGCAGTGGTTGGCAAAGAGAGGCGAGCCTGCTCCATAGATAGGTTCAAACATTCTTTTTATTGAACAATTTAAAAACAAGCAATGAAGAAATAAGGCTTAGATAACCTGCAGACTGTGTAATTATAGCTATGAGGTTTCTGAATTAGCAGAGGCACTGCAAGTAATGTTTTGTAACGATAGCAAAGTGAATTGTCTGACTGCTGGTTAGTCCTGTTCTCCTTTCCACCAAGAAGCACCAGCTTGCATGGCACTCATATCAACCCCAAACCAAACTGGTCCCAACACTGAGTAACTGTACGCCCTCCGCTGCTTTTACACACCTTGCTGGGCTCTGCTTCCATAACATTAAGCCTAAAACTGGAAGGAACAGAGGAGAGAGATGCATATGATTCCTGGTTTAGTTAATCAATGGCTGTATGATGCTGCATCAGGAAAGATATGGAAGAGTATGAGCCTGCAGGAAGTTCACCGTGTTTAGGAAACCATGGAAAAGGGAACTGGCCATTCTGAAATATTCACATGCTTTTCTACCTTGCAATTAAAAATAAAATGAACAGAACATACCATATATGAGAAGAAATAAAGCATAATGTTACCCATCAATCCAAGCACTGAATTAGGAGCCATAAGTAGGAATAAAACAGATCTTTATAAAGTTATTCTGAGGCTGAAATGTGGAGTACTTCTCTGACAATGAGATCTACCAGGCTCTAGACTAGACACCCGAGCTGAGTGGTAACATGTCATGTGAGATATGTTATACTAGAATGGCCATAGCAAGTAATCACACCTTATCAAGAGAAGGAACCAGGTGGGCAGACAGGGTCTCCTCCCTTCTATTATTTTAGTCCTGTTAAAGAGCTTTAAGGTTCTTCTGAAAATTGTCCTAAATATTAGGCTAGAGACAGAGGATTTCCACCCTGTTCAAGTGACATCTGGTACAATCCACACAGAAAGGCAGACCAAACTAGACTGATTTCTCCCTTGCCAAGTCCTGTGAAACACAGTGCCGTGACATGTTACTTCCCAAAGGCCAGAGGTAGAGTTCCAGCCCCTGCTAACTACAACACGAGACATGCTGCTCTCAGGAAGGGCAGGATTACATGCCATGGTGCATCTGATTCCTATGCTGGCATGTGCTCAGACCTGACAGGTGCTTTTAACTCCTCTGTTTTGCTTAAGCTCTATCTGCACATTGTAATTCATCAAAATATTGTTTAGGCCTCCTCAAATTTATTTGCAAGTAACCTGCAACTTCCTTATCAATAAATACTCTCACCTGGGTTTTTTGGTAGCTCTGCTATTTCACTTGGCTACCTCACACTGATCACTTTACCCCCAGCACTTCAGTTTCTTGTTAAATGATGAACCACTTGTTAAATGACGAAGACAGTCACCTCCATGGAGCGCTTCAGTGTACCAGAAGGGAGCCTGGGTCAGTATC
The DNA here is from genome assembly GCA_013390105.1 of Tichodroma muraria. NCBI lineage: Eukaryota > Metazoa > Chordata > Aves > Passeriformes > Sittidae > Tichodroma > Tichodroma muraria. Next base: position 38,207 of record WAAG01006637.1, read on the forward strand.
TGTTAGTACTTACCCTAGATGATCCTGCACACACCAGGGCTACCAGAAATCACACTGTGAGTAGTAGGGATAGGACTTGGCTTTCATTCTTAATATTCCTTCATTTTCCAATGAAGGGTACAGAAGCGCTGCCTGCTCCTGGGAAGAGCAAGCCCCATTTCCCAGGCAGCTCTCCAGCAAGAAGCGAGGAGGCAGAGTCCCCTGGGTGCTCTCCCTTACCACCAAGATTGCCAGGGGAGAGCTCTGTGGGCAATAGCCACCCCAGGGCTCTCAGTCAGGGCTGCAGAGAGGCACAGCTTGAACTTAAACCATACACCAGAGTTCTGTAATTGACTCTTCCCATTAATTCTATGGGGAGTCATTGGAGAGTCGGTAGGCTTCTGTCCGGCTTATTCATCCCAAAGCTGGGATACTTTAGGAAACATCTGTGCCTCCTAAATTGGAAGTAATTTCTGTTGGAACTCTGGCCTGGTCTCAGAAGGCCATGAACATACCTAGATAAAAACCCATTGATGGTCCATGTCCAACACAGTCTGTATTCAGTCCTCTTACAACCCTGCATTCCACCTCCCACCTGGATGAGACCCCATACACCTCTCCAGAACCATCAAAATTATCCTCACTGGCCTTGGTTTCAGTCCTAGATTTTCATGTTTGTGACCTGTGTACCCATGTTGATGCAGCAGGCAAGCCTCAGCCTGTGAGGTATTAGAACAAGGAGCCAACCTACACTAGGAGGTGTGGTTTGGGACATAGATAAATTCCTGGCTTTCCACACACTTCCTCTTGTGTTTTCTTCATTACCCTGTGGGCTGACAGAGGTCTGATTTTCCCAGCCTACGTGTTGACTTGGCTGCCTGCACCCCCACATGCACACCTAGGTGCTGTGCCAGCTTTTCCTCAGCCCATGGACAAGTGAGCCATGCTGTCCTTGAGCAGACTAAGGGCTGCAGTAAGAGGGCAAGCAGGGAAAGCATCTGCCAGCAAGGGAGATGCTTGCAGACAGCCCTGATCTGCAGGGCTGTAAAGCAAACAAGGACTTTCTTGGTTTTATTTCCCATCCAGAACACAGGATGTCCCTGCTCCTCCCTACAGTGCTCACCCCAGGGGCATATCTGTGAATATATGCTTACATGGCCTAACTCTTCTCAGCAATCTAAAGATTTGAAATCAGCTCTGCCACAGGCCTAGCTGCCAAGTCATGGTGCAGATATTGCTACAGCTGACGCACAGCCAGGGTCATGACACTGTTCAGTTCAACTGATTTCTGAGACAAGGGACACCATCCTCTCACCAGCAAACATGCCTTCAAGATGATATTTCTTTGATTCCTTTTCACTCCCAAGAAAATTGCTGGGGGAAAAAAAAATCAACCTGCAGATTATACATGCAAGCAAAATAACTGGCAGTGATAAAAAAGGCTTTTGTATCTTACTTAAAATCATTCCACTTTTGAATGAACTATTTGAATCACTCAATAAAAAGCAGTACTTAAGATTGTGATGCAGCTGCAAATGGTGCTTAAATTGAGCGCCTCTTTTAAACAGGTGAAACCAAATACCTGTGTTGACAATGTTACACATTAAATTGATCTTTCCAACTTAACAACAGCTGACATCTGCCTGTCTGTGGTGGGGAGAGGATGCAAGTTGTTAAGTTGTCCAGTCCCTTTTATAGCTAGTGCTGATTATTCCTCATTAGTGCAGTGGTTTTTCTCTCCATTTGTAAAGAAAGCTTTGGGCCCAACTCTCATGTGTTCCATGTAGCTCTTCTTAGGATAAAAAGTATTTCATCCCAGGCTTAAGAAAGAGTGTTTTTCTGTGCCGCTATACTTCTGCCCTAAGAAGAGCCCATGTCGAATTCTGCATTTCATTTGCACATTGTTTTTCTCTGAAAGCACAGCTCTCAGCCTGCCCACTGCACACACACCTCACACTTCTTTGCATGTGCATTACACAAACGCCATTTCTTTGTGTATAGGGCAGGCCCTTAGAGACATCTCATTAACTTAATTCAAAGTCAAAGGTACTGAGAAACAAAGGATAGTTATAAGATGAACACTAAGGGTCTGATATTGTTTTCTTTACCCCAAAACTTGTTATGTGATCCAAAGGAATTTACATTGTGCAAGGAATGCAAGAAATGTTACCCCCACCTACTATTTCATCGTTAATTGATAGATAAGAGAATTAATCCCTCCATAGCCATCACTCCATGCTCTTCATTGTTGAGATATTCTCACATCTTTGGCACAAATGATTTAGTGAGAAGTTATGTTGCACTTGGTGCAAAGAATGTTTATCCTTCTTTTGGAATATTAAAATACAAATTATATATTCTAGATTTAACAAGAAGTGCTCATGTGGAAAAGCATTTTCATCTCCTTCCTTTTTTTTAGTAAAAAGCAAAGATTTGAAAAATGCATTTAAATTAAGAATCAACATATTTATTATGATAAAGAACATAAGTAGTTCAAAGTGACTATCTGAATATTCACAACATTTATGCCAAATTTAATATGATGCAGTTTGTGCTTCTATTACATTTCTATTATGTTTCTAAAATGTGCATGCTGAATTTTATAGAAAATAAAAATCTAAACATTGATTTAAAATCTGAGGAAGTAATTTGTTCAATTTTTATTTTCAAAAGAGACGAAAAGTCCTATATTGCCTCTAAACCTCATCAGGGTTTTATGACTAATCACAGTGCTGCATGCATTGAAAGGCATTTTCTAACTTGTGTTGTATTTCATTGTTTGCTGTCATTGGTTTTACACTAGAATAAGGTAAGTACTTTCCCTGAATCAGTATTAAATGTATGTTACACCTACAGTTCTTTCACAAAGTTTTGTCAATGATGGGTTGGTGGAAAATCATTTATACTCTGAGGTGTGCCATATAGCTCCTGAGGGCCCTGATCCTGCAGCACTTCTTCAGTGAGTGTTGGGGGAAGTTAAACTTAGCAGAAATTGTACAGCAGATTGTGCCATACTGCAGTGGGAATTTCACCAAGGCTGCAGTGGGAAGGACGACTTCTGCTTCTGATAGGCTGCAGTGAGACCTGGCAGTGGAGGGCACCCAGAGCATCGTATGGGCAGCCAGGGGGCAATCCACCCTTCTTTTCTGTAATAAATGACCACAGAGATGCAGCTGCAGTCAGGCAGTGTATGTCAGTCAGTCTGCATGGTGGCATAGCCACACCTGCGCCTTAGACACAGAACCAGTGTCCCCAGGCAGTGCTTTCATTTCATGTAACCCAGCTGCTTTGTGCTGTTGCAGTTAATAGATACCACTAACCAGTATAGTTACTGAGCTCTGGGTTCAAGTGTTGAGTCCACCGAAGCCAAAGAATATTTGCCATTGATAGGAGAGCCCTCAGAACTTCAGTCAGAGCACATGACTTTTTCCATTACAGTACCTGCCTAACAAAGCATTTGTAATTCAGCATCAAAATTTACTCCAAGCCTAGTCTTGAGGGACATACCTTTGCTGTTTTCTAAGGCTTTTTTCATGTTTAATTTTGTTATCCAAATACTTTTGTTTCTATTTTGTTCCTGTTTTGTGCTCTGTCAATTAAAAACACACAAATAATGAATGACACTAGTATCTACTGGGGTTATGTACTGCATATTTTTCATTCCGTTTGGCTATGTTCCATTTTCATAAACTTTAAATTGCAGCCTTGTAGTCCAAATTGTGCTTTAGGAAACATGCAAGAAACATAATGCACTACTAAAGACTAAAGAGACTTTAGTCCAGAGAGACTCCTTCTCATAAATTGCTTTATTGTAGGTATTTTTTGAACATGCCCTAGAGACTAAAGAGACTTTAGTCCAGAGAGACTCCTTCTCATAAATTGCTTTATTGTAGGTATTTTTTGAACATGCCCTAGATAGTTTTATCTTTGCTCTTCTGTATTAGCTGCATATTGCTTTCATCCAACTAGCACAACTCCAGGTATTCCACTGGAACATTTTTTAGGGTTTCCTACATAAATTCAATCAGTATTATCTTCTGTTTATTTTTTAGTAGTGCACTCAAAACCGTAAAACAGATGATACAGCAGTCGCTCCTGTTAACTGCTTTTTGGTTTGTGCTTCATCAGTAATACACAGATAATGACTTTGGAACTGAACTTCTCTGATTGACTGATGGTTCAGTGAATGCACAGAGAAAACAGAAAGCTCAGCAGATGCTGACCAGTCCATTACACACTCATAAAGCAGTCTTCAAGTTGCCACTGACTCTGAAAACTACACCCAGGAAGGGTCTATTCCTAATATAGCTTGATGCTGCCCAGCACATTTTGGGTGTTCTGAACAAGAAAACAACAGCAAAAGTATGGTGAAGCCTTTAATCATTCTGTGAAAATAAAAATAAAAATTAAAATCACTACTAGTAGTATTGAAAACATTTTTGCATCCACCAAATGCAAGGAACGTGTAAGTACTCTTGTAGACTATATTGTATCATTATTCTTGTGATTTTATAAAGCATATTTATCTCTTATACAGTGCTTGCCTCCTATATAAAATATATAAATACATACAATATATGAAATTAATTTAAAAAATTAATACAGACCCACTCTGATTTTGTGGTGCAATATGATACAATACTATAATGCACAGGGTATACATATTTACCCGTGGAAAGAGTGAAAACCATAGGATTTCTACAGGAGGCATCAAGCTTTTACTGTGGCATCCAACCAGTAGTTGGAAAGTCTGTCTTATGTCAGTGAGGACAAGTCTGAACTACATTTATGCGAAGGAAAAAAAAAAAAAATTTAGTTCCTGAGAATTTAGATTTCTCTTATTTTTCACACACT
>WAAG01006642.1:0-21483 GCA_013390105.1 Tichodroma muraria
AAGAGCTCAGCACCTGCCTCTCCACTTTCTGGGAACGGAGCTGCCAATTCCTGTCTCACTGAGAGTGACCGTGCACAGGCTGTGCTGGCACAGAGCAGCACTTCAGGAGCAATAACACACATCTCCACCTAGCAGTGTGTTATTCCAACACCCTAAAGGGGAGTATTTACCAATATTCTACAATTTTAAGCCTGCCATAACTCATTTCAAAAAGCTCCCAGGCTTTAGGTTGGACTTCAAGTTGTATTAAGACATGTTTTTTGCAGATTTGGAGCATGAGTGACTAATTTTTAAGCCACATTTAAATGGGATGCAATTAACTTTACAGGAAGGAATCACTGCAGCAATCGAGGAAGGAACTGGACAGCATTTAGTGCTTCCCTTTAGATCTCCAGCACAAATCACAGGAAAGCAAAGTCTGGATTCTCCCAGCCAGACTCTCAGAGAGGCACAGCCAAAGCAGCAGCAACATCAGCAGCCTCATCCCAGATCCAAAGTACTACAAAGGTTTCCCTACACCAATATAAAAATTGTACATCTTGCTCCCCTTTCTGCAAATTCTCAAGTGACAGAAAGGTTTGGCAAAAGGATTCTTTTTTAATGTAGCGAGTTAACAAAATATTAGACACAAGTAAATGCTGTTAAGTTGGTCTTGGGTTGTCAACTGTGTTTTATAGCAAAGCTCGACATTTCTGGTGCTTCAGGTACTCAACATCCATATGGCAAAAATGTCTTCACACTTTTAATGATTTCCATAAACTGTTGCTCAAATAAATTTTGATTTTCTAATTCAATAACTACTTTTCATTTCCTTAATTATTAATGGTCATGATTTACAGAAGCACGAGCTTAAATCCCAGTTACTTCAGTGGGACATAAGAGGTGAAGTTAAGCACAAAGTGATTTCCCAGATTCAGACCTTCAACTACAAACCTGGCTGTGAAAAAGTTCTTTAAAATAAAAAAATCAAATATCAAGTGAAGATTTCAATAATGCCTTTAAATAGTTTCAGGACCTTTAAAAGGAAAAACTGACCACTGACTTAAATACAATTTCCTCTTGAAAAAAAAAATCAATGTGTTCTTCGAAATTTCTTTTTACAGAAAGGTTCACAATGAAAAGCATCATGACAAATCTGGAATTTCTCACAGAATGGAAAATCTGGTCTCATCCCTGCTCTTTTTCCATCCTGATCTGCTCTCCCTTACTCTGCTGGGTAGGATTAAATGTATGATGAGAGCCTGGTGAGATTTCAGCCTCTGCACAGAGCTGCCGATTTTTTTCCGATTATCAAAGCAAAGAGAAATGTCATGCTAAAGAAATGATTGGAGATTACTGAACTGATGATTTAATTTCCAGTGAGCCAGAGATCTGAACCCTGCATCAGTGGCACCACCGCTGCGAGATCACAGATCAGAGACTCTCCTGGGCTTCACTTGGCACGGGAGGAGATTGGGAGGGACAGGGATCCAGAGCCCAGCTCCACAAGGAATATTTTTAGCTCTGCTGATCAAATGGCCTGTGGAGGACGATGAGCAGCCACAGCCTGGAGTAGTTTCCTACTCCCTTAAGCTCAGCTCAGTCCTGTGGTACTTGAGAAGAGCAGCAGTGTCACTCCCATTCCCATCCTGATTCCTGCAGCTCAGTGATGGCTTCATTACCAACAGACAGACATTACCCACAGCAAATCTGAGGGGAAGCAATTTTAAACCATTCCCTGCACTTTCATTCCCACAGTCAAAGCCTCACTTTGCTCCATCATCCCTTAAACGCTTAAATTATCAGGTACAAGAATCATTTCTAAGCGGGGCTCCCCGAAGTCCAGGCCAGTTCCACACTGGAATATTTCTATGTGGGTCTGTTTCCATTCAGCATCTGGCAGAAGTAACTCTTCCTGCTGTGTCCTGAGCAACACCCAGAGGCACCCAGCCTGCGAGAGAGGTCCAGCTGCTGCCAGGATTTGTGGTACCATCCATTCACAAAACTTACATGCTAGAATTTTGTATTAAAGATTTATAGATCTTCTTGCTATGTAAGAAAAATTCCTGTTTCCAGCTAGATCTGTCTCCACGTCAGCAGACAGGACCTCATCCTGTCCATCAAACCCTCTCCAAGCAAGCCAGGCTGCCACTGAGTTCCAGCACACACAACCTTCCTGTCCCAGTCTGACTGGGTTTGCTCTACAGCACTTAGGATTTATTTATTTTAAGACAGGGACAGACCTTTCTCTTCTGGTTCAAATGCTTATTTCCTCAGAGAGAACACATGGATGCTCTCCTGAACCTTGCAGCCCACATGGAGAGCAAGAGCAGAAAATGAGATGAAAGTATAAGGCAAAAGTCACTTCAGTTTGACCCCTCAGTAAGAAAACACCACAGATTAAATAGCTGGAAAAGCAGCAGCATCCAGCAAGAGAGGTTAACTCTGCCACGGGTGACTCTTACAGCTCTCTGGGGCTTGGGCTCTGTATGTTATTCCAGCCTGACCCTTAAGCCCTTTCCTGTTTCAACTCACAGTGGAAAATGGTTTAGAGATTTAGTGAAAACAGAAAGCAAGATGGATAAAATCCATCCCGGGGAGTTCACCCAGGAAGTGTTTTTAGCTCGTGCCTCAGGTTGCTTTATCTACACTTACATTTGTTTACCAAAGTGATTCCATGACTTCTGGTGTGTTATTCTAACTTGAAGGAAATTATAAATCTTTAAAACTTAAAGGGAGTTTGCACTAAGGCAGCATAAAAGTACTTTATTTCTGAACAAAACACTAAAATTTCAGCACTCCACCTGGAATGACAGCACATGGACACGAGGGAGGAACAAGCACAAGATGAAGGGAATACCCAAATGGACAGAGCACAAGGCAGAGGAGAAAATTTGGTATATTTATGTGGTGAACCCTTATTAGCCTTATTCCACAGCATAAATTAATCTCTCAGCATTAATTATCAGTTTATTATCAATTAATTGCAGTCACTAGAAAAAAAGGTATTTTAATGGAAACCACTGCAGCTTTTCTCCCCTAAAAATTAGATGTCGTTGTGCTGCTGGATTCCAGTTACAGACAGGAGCCCCCAAAGCACACGTGGGGACGCAGGGCTGGGCCTGAGTGACAGCAGTCATCCCACCTGTCCTCACTATTTCCCCTCGCTATTTTCCCCTCACTGAGGGGGAAATCACCCCCTCAGGTGTGTGTAGTTCTCCGGGGGAGAAGGGGACACAAGCCATGAGCTCCAGTGGATCCTGTGTCCCTCAGAGGAACATCTTTGCCAGGAGTAAATAAACACTTGGCTCAGGCTTTGGGGGCAAGTGGTTTTGTACAGGTACAGAGGATTAAGAGCCCAGCAAGACAACCCAACACAAACAGAGTGCCTGAAACCCTAAGAGCCAATTTTCCTCCCAGAACCAGCCCATTTCTGAATGGCAGCCTGACAGACCTTGAATTCAACCCAGGATTTACAGCCATCGACATGTGAGTGAAATCCCTGCTCTCCTGACATGCTGTAATTTAAACAGTTCCACATCCATCATCTGTTTAGCAAAATTCCACCATGGAGCAGTAGGTCAGGGGTGAGGGGAGGGTGGGCACAGCATGGGGGGCTTCTTTTCTGCACTTCAGAAAATTACAGTCATGATACAAGAGCTTGGAGCCACAAACGAAACCCTTCAGAGCCACAGAGCAGAGCTCAGGGAAGGGAACTGAAATTCCACCATCCTCCAGGTAGCAGGGCAGTGAGGGGGTGTATGTACAGCTACAAATGATTGTATGGACACTGCAGGCATTAAATACAGCTCCCTCCTTACCCCACAGCCCAAATGTGCCATAAACTGCTCTGCACTCAGCCACGGAGGGGAGTTCCATCAAAGCCAGCAGCCACCACCGGCCTTCGGAGCAAAGCAAACAAAAAACCTTTGAAAATTACTTGCCTATTAAAATGATAGAAAAGAAAATCACAGAAACACAGGATGCCCTGGGTGGGGAGGAACCTTAAATCCCATCCAGTGCCACCCCTCCCCTGGGCGGGGACACCTTCCCCTGTCCCAGGCTGCTCCAAGCCCTGTCCAGCCTGGCCTGGGACACTGCCAGGGACCCAGGGGCAGCCACAGCTGCAAAACCTGTGCCAGGGCTTCCCCACCCTAACAGGGAACAATTCCTTCCCAATATCCCATTTAACCTGCCCTCTGGCAGTGGGAAAGGCATTCCTCCTTTTTCCTATTGCCGAAAACTTCCTGAATTCCTTGCCTGAGGTGATCCTACAGCATCAGCAGCTTCAGCAGATAGAGATCTCAATTTTCTTAAATCTCAATGATTTCTCAAGCAGATCATGGAAGCAAACAGCTGACTTGTGTATATGTGTGCATATATAGATCTATATCTCTATCTGTATGTATATATATGTATATATATATATATATATAAAAATTGATCAGAGCACAGAAGCATGTTTTTGTAAAAACAAACTATCAGGGAGAAAAGAGGTTTTTTGTAGGTCCAAACCCAAATAACTTTATTTGAAAACCCCCCATGACCCCGTTAGGGTTGCTACGCCACAGACCAGACATCCATCACACCATTTACAAACAACAGCCACTCAGGAGCATGGAAATAACAAAACTCTGCTGTATCTGACACTGATCCCTTCCAGCCCCATTCATCCTGACACTCCTGAATGAAGCAACAATTGCAGTGTTTGGAAAATATCACTAACAGGGTAAGAAATGCTTCTGGGCAAGGTTATAGATAAAAACCATGAGTATTGCCAGGGAAAAGATCAGAAAGCAGGGGTGTTAGGGATGCAGCTGATCAAGCCTCAAGGACAGAGGCTGGAAGGGTGAAACATTACTTAGAAAGCACAAGAAAAAGAAGCAGCAATGGCGGGGTTTTATGAACAAAGCTGGAGCTAAAATGGAAAATCAGCTGCTCTTCTGGCAGCTGCAGCCATTAGTTTATGAAGAAAGAGTGAAAAGCCAAGACCCAGATGAAATATTTAAGATAGACCATCTTCATTATCTATTAGATAGAAAGCCCCCTAATGGGGGCTTTTAAAAACGTAAACCACAATGTCTGAAATAAAGGCACAGTTTTAAACCCACAGATGAGTGAAAAATGCACTATTTGGAAAACAAAAAGTCCTTCCTGATCTGCCAAAACCTGAGCCCTCGGTGACAAACCTGCTCTACGGTCTTGGAAAGTACAATCTGTGTTTATTTCTGATGCCTCCAACCCCCAGCCTGTGGCACATCCTCAGAGTGACACAACTCAGAGTGACAACACCTGCTCCATGCATTTTAACAAACCTGGGGCCCAAACCTGCTCTGTAACTCTGGGAAAGCCCCAACAGTTTAAGGAACAAGCTCAAATCAGGTTCCCCCTGAGAATTCTGTGACTGACTCCTCTAAACAAAACTTATTTTTAATGTAACATGCAGTTGTGCAAAGCACCTCTATTTACTGAGTGCGACAGTGGCACTCTCAGCCTTCTTATTACCCAGACAGCTCAATTACAAATTATCTGCAGAGTATCAGTTTAATAATCCATGTGCATTCAGCAGAACTGGTAGGAGAGAACCTCGGGAAACTGTTGGGATCGTGTATTTTGCCACCTGGCTCTGTGCCAGTAAGTATTTGCTACAAACAGCGAAAATTATGCATCTTTGATTTACCACTGAAGTATCTTTAGGACAAGATGCCCTAAGTAGGTTTAGGTTGGACATTAAGTTGAATTTTTTAATGGAAAAGGTTGTCAAGCCCTGGCAGAGGATGCCCAGAGCAGTGGTGGGTAGAGTCACAGTCCCTGGAAGAGTTAAAAAAAACATGTTGATGTGGCACTTGGGGACATGGATTGGTGGTGGCTTGGCAGTGCTGTGGCAAAGGTTAAACTCCCTGATTTTGGAGGTCTTTTTCCACCCTACATGACTCCATGAGTCAGTAATTCTGCCTTTACACACACTGTTCATTTTGATGTGGTTTCTATGCCTTGACAGAGCCTTTTTGAAACCATCCTTTCCTAACCTGCCTGCTCTGCATTTTATGTGCAGTGAGTCTGTTATTTGGAAGTGCAGATGCTGTTCCAAGGTCCATGAACTTCACCCACCCTGAGGCTGAGCATCATGGGCTGTCTCCTGCTGCTTCCTCAGCCAACATCACCTGGTGACTGGAGCAGCTTTGCAGCCTTGCAGAGGATGGGACTGGATGAAACTGGTTTAGATGATTAGTCCCAGCAGTCTGTCACCTTTCCCAGGTAAACAGGTGTTGAAAATGTGTGCATCACAAACATCCCCATAAGGAATAAACAGCAAGGCAGGAAAGAATATCCACCACAATCCCCCTCTCATTCCAGACTTGAACCAAGCCCTGCTCTTGGAGAAGTTGTAAAACAAGTAAATGTAGGCAAAGGGCTCCTCTGCAAAGCATCTGCACTTGCTCAGTTGTGGGGAGGACTCAGTGTCTCGTCAGAACAACCCAAGTGTCCCCTTCAATTTGTGGCTGGGCCCAGCCTTGTCTCCAAAGAACCACATGAGGGTCAGGAGCCCTGCCAAGATCCATCACAGTCCTCCCGTCCCCATGGATTTCTGCAGTGACCCTCACTGCCAGAGCCCAGAGCAGAGCCTGGGGACAAGCAGAGATCTCTAATTCTGGGCTTGTTTTCTATGCCCAAAGGACACAACATTAACAAACTATCATGGAATTGTGAGAGCCTCTGCTGCTCACAAAATCCCTTTCAGGGCAGCACTTTGATGTGATATTGCACTTTATCCTGACAAATTATTTTCTCTCTCACTCATCATCCCTCCCTAGAGCAGGGACTGGCCCATCCCTTCAGCTGGGGGGTTTCCATCAGGGAAAACCATCTGAAGTTGCTATGTATTAACTCACATTTCCTTTCACCAATAACTGCCCAGCAGCTCAGCCTCATGCATGTCTGATGAACTGGGAGGGAGGCTCTTGCCTTGAGAGGTTATTTCCAGATACCGCCTTTCCCCAGCAAAACCCACCTCACATAAATTCCCCGGAGCATTTCTCCACTGGAGTTTGAGCACAGAAAGCCTCTGTCCCTGGCATGCTGAGGGGACAGCTTGAAGTGCACCTACATTTGCACCTGCTGAAAAGATGTGCTTTGTCACCAACAAAAAACAACAGTTTTTATTTCTGCAATGTCACTCTATAAATAAATTATTCCATTCAAAATCCACACACAGCTACAATGCTACTGGGTTTGCATCTCATGCAACCAGAGTTAAGAAAAGAAAGAGCTGACCCCATTTCTGTCACAATACACATTTAAATAATTAGAGAAAAAAAATCCAAAGAGAGCCCTGAATGGAGCAATTGACCAAAGTTTAAAGGTGACAGTAATTTTTCATGTCTCTATAGCAGTGGATGGATCTCCACAGCAGAGCAGTGAATCTGCCCTGGCTGGGGCTGAAGGACCAGTCCCATCAGCAGGGAAGGGAACCCCAGAGCCCCAGGACACACAGAAGCAGCTGGGACAGCGCGGTGCTGCTCCTGGATGGGACAAAAGTTCCTTTTGCTTCAAAACTGGCACTTCCATGGTGACATGTCCCAACAGGACAAGAGGAAAAGGTCTCAAGCTGTGCCAGGGGAGGTTCAGGTTGGACACCAGGAGGAATTTCTTCCTGAAAAGGGTGGTCAGGCATTGGAAGGGGCTGCCCGGGGAGGTTCCTGGAGCGTCCAAGGAAGGCCTGGCACTGAGTGCTCTGGGCTGGTGACAAGGGGGGATCAGTCACAGGGTGGACTCCACGACTCTGTGTGAGAACCAAGGGTCACAGGGCAAAACCCCAGGCTGAGCAAACAGCATGGTGAACCTGCTTTTAAAACAGGACACTCCAATGTTAATCCTGCTGGATGGGAGTGCTGCCCTATCCAATTCTGCAGGAAAACTCTGAACACCAGCCAGTGAAACCCTTGTCCTTAATAACTACTATCCCAATTACTAAATGAATTTATCCTTCAGTGTTATCATGCCAGCTACAGAGTAATAGATGTTAATTATGCAGTTCAGATGTAATTCAACCCCTACAGATGGCAGTTTACTTCCCCAAAGCCTGGAACAGAGCCAGGTGCTTCAAAGCCCCTCCACCTTGGTTTTGGGATCTCCTGAGGTCTGAGCACAGCCCAGCAGCACCCTGCAGGCTGCCTGCCAGCCTCAGGCATTCTTGATTAATTCTCATTCCCACTGTCATTTCGTTTTTATTTACTGCTGCTAGGAGCAGGAGGCACGTAGTGTGTGANTAAAAAGGTTTTGTGGATTTACAAAATATCCAGGATTTGCTCCCCAGAGAAGCTGCGGCTGCCCCATCCCAGGATGGGGCTTGGAACAACCTGGTCTAGTGGAAGGTGTCCCTGCCCATGGCACGGGGTGGAACTGGATGGGCTTTAAGTTCTTTTCCAACTCAAACATTTCACGATTCCATTTCCAAACACCTGCACACGTGAGGCACTGAACTTGTGGACAACCTGTCAGTGGAAGTTTCATTTTCCCAGTCGTCTTCAGGCAAGTGGTGCCAAGAGGCAGAAAAGAAGAACAGAAAACAAGGCAGGGGAAAGGTCATGATGGTGACCAGAATTTTAATGCATCTGAAAGCAGAGCAGCAGCTTTTATGAGCCCTGAGCACACACAGCCTGGCCCTGACCAAGGGGTGAGGGCACACAGGGAGGGACGGGAGGCTGCCCCTCCATCATGTGAAAATTCACTGTTTAATAAAAGCACCCACTAACTGTTTTTGTTTTGTTTAGTAAAATCCTACATCAAGGCAGAAAATCCTACATAAACATGAAGAAGGAGGTTAACACATATTCTGAAAACAGATTTTGCACTGTGTAGGATCCACCTGGATGCTCCACATAGATATATCCCTTTAACAAAGATGTGAAAGCTTTCCCCTCTCTGTATTTCTATACGTTTATAAAGCACACAGAAGAGTATCTGAGTTAGAATCTGTCCTTCAGTCATTTGTTTAAAGAGCTTTTCACAGGAACAAAGTAGCACTTACTCAGTTCCTGTTCTCCAGGTGTCTGACCTTCAATCAGAAACTATTAATAAAGAAGAAAAAGAACCCAACCATATTTTGAATGTTTGACTCAAAAATCCTCCTGCAAGCAATTTGTGGTGCCAGCCTGGACGATCCCAGGAAGCCAGAACCAGCAAACCACACTTGAGATGTTGCCTGTCTGACGAAGACATCGCCCCTGTGGGAAGTATCTTCCACTCTCTCCTCCCCACAAATCACCCAGGATGGGGAGTCCTGCCTGCTCTTCCTCCTTGGAGCCTGTATTTCCTGGCCTTCCCTCCTGTGCCCTTGAACACCCATTACTGCACAGGGAATGTGGGATGGGGCTGCCTTCAGAGCTTGGCACATCCTGCTCTTCAAACAGAAGGTGCCCAGCTCAAATCTCCTGCAGGGCAGAGCTGGGACAAGTGGCTGAGGTTTGGGGCAATGTCTTCCTCTGGTGCACCAGGGACCTGATTCCATCCATCAAAGCAAACACAGCCCCTGCTGGAACAAGGAATGGGAACAGGGCACAGCACTGGGCATCCTGTGCCACAGGAACGGCTCAGCTCCTGCCAGCCTGAAAATGGGAGCAGGAAAATGGAGAAAACCCTGCTTGGACCACGAGAATTCCTGCTCTGGGAACAGCCTTAGAAATGTACCAGTGCTGGAGCAGCAAAAGGCTTCCTTTGTTGGCATTATGCCCCAGAAAGTGGGAGCAGGGAAGGTGCTGTGGCTGGGCTGGCATCACAGCAGTCAGCCTGTGTTTAATCCCTGAGACTGTGTCAGCCCTGGCTCGTGCTTGTGCAGTCTGACATCCCTGGTGAGCAGTGCCTGTCGCTCCTGTCCCAACAATCCACCTGTGAGCATGGACATGAGCAGCCAAAGCCCCGGGAAAGGCTGGAGGTTACAGCCTCCCTCAGAACGTGAACATCTCCACAGCCAGCCCTTGTTCTCTCCCTGCCACTCAAAACGTCACCAAAAATAATGCCTGTGGTGTTCCAGCACCACAATTTCATATTGCAAACAGCATTTACAAGTTCCTTTCATTTTTCAGAACAAAAGCTGAGACTGGGCATTATTCTGTTGTAATATTTAAATAAGTACACAAGGACTTGCTGTAATGTCACACGAACAAACCCCAGAACATCCAAAAGGCACATTTCCAGCCTTCCTTACAAGTCAACTGGATTAGCCCATTCCAGCCTTTCTGCAGGCTCTGACTTGTGCTGATTTATTCTCCACACACAAAGCATCCCCTTTTAAAAGTGGTTCACATTGTGTAAATTCTTTGCTTATCCCTGTGGAAACTCTCAAGGATTGCAAACACTGTCCAAGGATTCACAATAGCAGGTACAGCATTAATTCCTTCGGGGTCTCAGCCATCCCCTGTGCTCCTTCAGGATCCACAGGGATTACCAATTACTGTCTCCAGGTTCAGAGGGTTCACAGGTACTGTACCATCCTTCCAGGACTTGACCCTTTTATTTTAATAATATCACTCTTTTCACAGAAGTTCTGAAATCCATCTTCTAGAAATGCAAGTTCAGTGCAATCTTACTTGGAAAAAAACCACAGAAAATCCACCTGCATCACTGAAAAAAACCCAAACCAAACCAAACCTTCCCATCATTGGCTCTTCCCAATAGGATTTAATTCCCTCCCTTTGTCATTTCCTAGTTCTCATGTTTAAATTCGTACAAAGGAATCCAAAGAAGAATCCTATCTCTCCTCTTTTCTGAAACAGCTCTCTATATATTCCCACTTCCTCTTAAGAGCTAATAAACTGGATTAATTTTTTTAGGTTTTTAAGTAGAAGAAAAGCTGAGCAGAGACTTAACCCCCCCTCTGAACCTTGCACAAAGCCTCAATTTCACAAGCTGACTTGCAGCACAAATACACCTCCCCAAGAAAGCTTTTTCAAACCTTATCTGGGAAGGTTTTGCAAAATAGGCATCAAGCAGTAATTCTCTTTACACCACTAAAATGATACTTACAGCTGGGAAGGAGTGGGATAGAATTCCCTCAGTGTAAGTAGCTGTGTCCTGCCAAACCCAGCTCAGGCTGAGCTGGATGTTTGAAATATCTGCTGCTCAAAAGCTTTGCTTTGCTGCCTGCTCCAGGGGGAAATGGCACAGTAAATGCCACTGGGTGGGCCACAGCACACGGGGAGGGTGTGCACAGCCCAAAGTGGGCAAGGCCCAGCACTGAACCCCAAACCAACGGGTTTAACTGATTTCTCTAAGTCTGGGGTCGAAAGCTGCCAGGATGGCAACACCCTCACTCTTTGCTATCTGCTTCTGCAACAAATCACAGCTATTTTAAAGCTTTTACATTTATGTGGATCCAACTTCCCTAAGAGAATTCCCCGTGTCCATCTGAGCAATCCAGGATACAGCTCAGGCTGCTGTAGGGGCCGAACACCAGCGCTGGAAGCACATCCAAAGGGTGAGGAAAGTAAAATTTGGTTTTCAGGCTTCTTTCCTCCCTCCTTCAGTATTTTTGGCCTGATCCAGATGCACCCTGCCAAAATCTGTCCCCACTGCACCATCATTCCATGAGCTATTTCACACCTCCCATTCCATTCTCCTGTGGAGCCAAATCCATGCAGACACTGCTGGTATCCAATGTGTGATGGAATGGAATCTTTCCCTGGACACTGGGAGAGGCCATGGGATGTCAGGGGTGAAGTATCTCCATGGCAGAAATGATGCTCAGCTGTGCAGTTCCTCCCATACCTTCCTGGACATTGGATCCAAATGTCACAAATTTCTCAGCTTTCTATGGATCTGAGAGACAGGGACATGGAGCAGTATGGGAGAGGTGATCACAGGCTTGAGGAAGGGAGAAGCTCAAGCTACCCAGGGGGAGTACTTTAAAACAGAAGAAAAATAGAAAAAAAAAGAGAAAAAGGAAGAAAAAATACAGAAAAAGTGAGGAAAAAGAGAAAAAGAGAAAATGGAAAGAAGGGAAAGGGGAAAAGAAGAAAAGAGGAAAGAGAAAAAGGAGAAAGAGAAAAAAGGGAAAGGGGGAAAGCGAGAGGAGGAAAGAGGGAAATGGAAAGAAAAGAAAGTAAAAATTAAATTAAAAAAGGGAAGAAAGGGAGACAAAGGTGGCCAGTTCTGTGCACATCCTTTAATGGATGAGGCCAACTCCCAGTGTTCTCATTTGAGCTCAAACACTGGGGAAGGGGGAAGGGNTTTTTCAAGAACTGCGTCTGGTGCACAGCAGCTGCAAAGGAGCAATTTCCTTTGCCAAGGCTCAGAATTCCCACCATTGTCCCTACACAGATGAAATCCATGCCTGCACCCTCAGACACATCCCTGCAAAGTACTGAAGAGTGGGAGCAAGGCGCCAGAGGAGTGGGAACAGGCTTCACCTCCATCCTGCCCCATCCCAGCTCTGCTGCTCCTGAGCCTCCCTCCTGCACGGGGATACTCTGCAGGGTTTGGGACACAATTATACCTGAGGCCACCCTGTGAATCTCTGGAGGTGTTGGTCAGGTGGGGGAAGGATCAGAAGTGATGTGCTCTGGAGCTAGAGAAAAACTGCCATGTTCTCCAGGCTCACCTGCAACAGCCAGGGAAAAACACAGGGCTCCTCCTTCCACTAAACACTGCAAATGTACCCCAAATGCGAGGGCCCAAAACACACTGAAATTCCAATTTCCTACAGGCCCCTGAAACTCCCTTTCCCAGGCACTGCACTGCCCGTGGCTGGGACAGACGTGTGTCCACCCTCAGGGTTTGCTGTGCTGCCTGTCAGCCCGGGCTGCTTGACTGGGAAGTGCTGCTTTTGTGCCAGATTGGCTCCAGAGGGTCACAACAGTCCCAAAAAGTGCCAAAACACTGGCAAATTTGAGAGATGTCCCACTTGGAGCCTCTTCCCTCTCCCGAGAGCACATTCATAAACATGTACAGGAATATGTGAAAGGTGCCCAGAGAGAGGAATTCCCTGCTGGAATTAACATTGCTGGAGCTCAGCCTGGCCAGGCTCCATCTCCAGAATAGGGCAAGAGGCTCTGCTCCTCGGGATGTGGGATGCTCTGCTCCTCAGGATGCAGGATGCTCTGTTCCTCAGCTCCCACAACATCCCACTCTGAGCACAGAGCTGAGGCAGCAGAGCAGGGACCCTGCAAATTCACCACTGTCTGTGTGTACTCATTGAGAAGACGGATGCTCAGGGAGTGCTGAGGTGAATCATGGGAAGAGCTGCTGTCCTAAACCCAGGAAAACAACCCCACACAGGCAGTAACTCTGCATTGAACCTGCCAGTGCCCTGCATCTCCCACAGAGGTGAGAGCATATTAAAACTCACTGAGCATATTAAAATACACCCATTATGTAGCATTTTACAAAGTCACACAGATCAGCAGATGAAGAACTCATGGGACAGAGCAGCAGATTCCTCCACCCGAAGCATCCTGAGATGAGAATTCCACGCCAGATGTCTGGGAGCAGATCGAGACTCTTGGCAGCACACTGTGGTAACAAACCACTGGCTGGGATTCTCCCTGTTGGGGTCACTGGTGTGTCCAGGTGTCTGTGTTCCCCCCAAAGTGATCTCAGCCTGGGCACACTCAGGGCTGTCTCTGGGCTCATCCCTGGCCATCAGTGAGGATTACTTGCTGCACACTCTCCTTTTTCTCCCCTCAATGCTTCTCCTCTCCTAAAACATGCTGTGGCAGCACCACATGCAGCATCCCTGGGGGACCGAGCCTGGGAAGAGGTGGAAAACCCCAGACACACCAGAAGGAAGTGTGACATCCCAGCATTCCGGGGCTGTGTTGGAAAGAGAATTAAACCCAGGCTGGGGAGAGAGAACAGGGCATTTACCTGACAGGAGATCTGCACCAGGTACACCAGCTCCTTGGACTCACAGCCATTCCTCGTCACTTCACTCTGTTCCTCTGGGAGCGAGAGCTGCAGCCAGGGAGGGGAGAGAGGGAGGGAGAGGGAGAGAGAAGAGCAGGTCAGCGAGGGGGATAAACCAGGCACAGAACGGCACACGGAGCACAACACCCACACCAGCCTGCTCCAAGACATGCTGAGTCTCAGGGAATCAGGGAATCAGGGAATCAGGGAAGGGCTTGTCTGGCTGGAGCTGCCACAGGGGAGACACTCAGCACACACAAATCCTGGAATGCCACTGGATTCTGGAACCTCACCTGACAGGTTAAAAACAAAAATACGGTTCAAAAATAAAACAATTATGGGGAGGCAAACAGTTCGAGGCAGGAATTTAGCCTCCAGCTTAGAAGACTGCAAAATTAATTGTTCACTGAAAATATCTCTATAAATATTCATGGATCATAAACATAGAAAAGTGCCTCTCCCTAGCCCCTTCCCACATTTTTATTTTTTTTTTTAATTTTATACATTCAGGCAGACATTAGATAATAAAACATATCTCCTAACTTCAGTGCTGTCAAGCAGTTCATCCCAGCAGAGAGTTTTATGGCACCATTCATCATACCCAGAGTCATTAACTGCATTATCAGGATGTGTTTGTGTGAGAGCAGTGAGGAGACATTTCTGCACATGGACCGAGCCTGGAGCATCCACTCCTGGACCTGTTATCCCACTAAATGGCTTATGTTTAATGATCTTCTCTGAGAGCAAAAATTACAAATCATCATAAGCAAGCTAAGACTGTTTGCAAAGCAAATAAATGAAGGAAATGTGTACATAAAACTTAAAAGGCTGTAAAAAAATCCTAAATAGCCAAGAGCAAAAAAATCCTGAAACAAATGAAAGCAGAAATGAAAAAAAGGCTGAGGAGAAGAATCCCAAGCTGCTGTATTTAATGAATGTGAGCACGTGAAAATCAGAAGTGGGTAGTGAGAGACACCTCAGGAAAGAAGGATAAAGAAGGCAAAGTTCTCCCCATATAAATGGCCATGACACCTGGAATTTATTTAACTTTGTTCTCCCAGAATCTCCCTTCTCTCCATAGGGAAGTCCCACCGCACATGGATTCAGCCCTCTCCCTCCACCAACCCAACTTCTGGAATCCTAATTTCTTTTCTGATGGCTGTAGAATGGTTACTAACAACATTCCTGGACCAAAGGTCTTCGGATTTGTACAATTCATTATCAGCATAGGCTGCTGCCATTAATGTGATTAAACACAACTACTGCTTCTGTATTGCACCTTCCCTCCACTTTTATCAACATTCTTTGCGACCAGATGTCACATCTGAAGTGCTGCTGAGTTTTAAAACTACAGCCAAAGGAAACCCAAAGCATGCAGTAAAGGAAGGCTCACACGTGCTGTAGATATTATCCATGTTTGCCAGGTACGGGGAGCTCTGGTTCAAAGAGGCCACAGAGATGATCCAAAGGCTGGAGCAGCCCTTCTGTAAGGAAAGGCTGAGAGAACTGGAACTGTTCAGCCTGGTGAAGAGAAGGCTCCAGCTGATGCCTTAAGTTTTAGCTTTCACATTTTCAGACTCTGTACTGCCTTAGTGCATAACTCTGAACTTCATAAAAAGTGTCAGCGAGTTCTCCTCCCAGCTCAGTCAGACAGAACAATCCTTGTCCAGCCCCAGAGCCAAGGGCACTGCTGCAGCTTCGAGCCCAAAAAGTGCAAACTGCAGCGAATTGGGGAGAGAATCTGGGAGATGGGACTTCATAACCTGGAGCTGTCATTGGACAATTAACCCCAACATGGAAATTAACCAAAACTTATAAAAGTGTGAAAACTCATGACCTGGGGTCCATCTTGGGCGGAGCCACGGCCAGGCTCTGGTACTGCCCAAGGTGCATCCTTTGAAGGCCTTTTAATAAATCCCTACTTTNAGTGTCCAAGGCTGGGCTGGATGGGGCTTGGAGCATCCTGGGACAGTGGAAGGTGTCCCTGCCCATGGCAGGAGGTGGAACAAGATGGGCTTTAAGGGCTCTTCCAACGCAACCCAATTCTGAGATTCTTTGAATCAAATGTGGATTTCCTACTCCTGGAGAAAAGTTTCCATCCTCTAATGTCCCCTGTGTTCATTGAGGGCACACAGAACCCCCAGGCCCCCCAGGAATTTCAGGTGTCCCTTCACTGAGTGTATCAGTGGCAAAGCTCATCACCACAGGCCCCGGAAAAACAACAGCCAGGCAACAAAACCACCAACAGGCAACTGCCGAGCTCCCTGACAGGAATTCAGGGCCTGACTGCGCAGGGAAGGTGGGGCAGAGAAAGGCACGAGGGGAATTCACCACCCTCTCACACACCGACACCAGGCCGGGCTCCAGCCACACCAGGGCCCCGCACAGACCCCTCAGGAAGAGCGGTGGATCAGCTGGAGGTGTGAGCAGGACACTGAGGGACAGCAATCTTCCTCCCCAGGGCACAGCAATCTTCCTTCCCAAGGCACACCTGCCTGAGGAGCACGCTGCTGATCACACTCGGGGAACTAACACCCTCCCACTCAGCCCCACTTCAGCCGCTGTTCACACAAACTCACCGTGGGGACAAGTGACATTTCAGCCCACTGATGGCCCTACATCCATGCACCTGTCTCATTCCAGAGGGAAATTATAAAAACCAGCTGGACACTGCTCCTCTCCTGCAGGCAGCCTTGTGCTGACTGAGACCAAGACAGAAATTGTTTACTGTGGCTTTTCTCCTGCAATCCAACTGTCCTCATAGCAAAATGCCCCCAAAGATGAATGCTCATGTTCCCTATCCCCACGTGGTTCAGTCTGTAATTTGCTTTGTTAACAGACGTGCACCAAAGCTCTCCCAAAAATCATGGATTTCCTGATGTTTAAAAGCCTTTCCTGATGCTGCATTCCTTGTAAAAAGAACATCCTGGAAAGCACAGTTGCCCCCAGGCTTGATTTGAAATCCAAGCACAAAGCAGAGGCCTCTCCTGACCTTACTGGACTCTGAACACGACTCACAGGCAGAATCTGGTCATCTCCAAAGTGGGACATTGATTTTTGTGTTCTTAAAGAACAGAGCAGCCAGTGGGGCCTGGTGGATATCCCTGTAACTGTGCCAATGTGTTCTCCTGAGGTAAATAATCTGTAAAAGCATTTATTGCAACTGATCAGAGTTAAATAGCATATACTTTATAATATATAATCTGCAATGTTCCTTCTTCACATTGAAATTGGCTGACAAACCTCCTGAGCCTGATGAACAATTGTGAGGCATTAGATCCCATTAGGTTCATTTATTGTTGGAATATATATATATGCTTAGCTAGGATGAGTGGATATGACCAATTTCATAAATGACCTTTAGAGTATCCTGAAAATTTCATTGGTAACATTTCATGATACACAAAAAAAGCCCTAAAAAAAGTCACACCACACTTCATGTGTATGGATAATGCAGAGTCTTGTAAACATTACAGAATTAGGGAATCCCAGAACGGTTTGGGTTGGAAGGCACCTTAAAGCTCATCTGGTTCCTTGGGCAGGGACACTTTCCAGTGTCCCAGGTTGCTCCAGCCCAGCCTTGGACACTTCCAGGGACAGGGCAGCCACAGCTCCTCTGGGCAAAGATGCCAAGGCATTGCTCAAATTTGTCTTCACGCAGCTGGGGACAGGTCTGGGAGTCTCCACCCCGCACACACCCACTGAGAACTGAGAATGAATTCAACACACAACTTTTCCTCTACCAGCAAACTCATTCCACAAGCTTTGGGCTCTTTCTGCCCAAAAGAGCAGTGCTTGCTGGCCAAGACTTTGGTGATCACATATGCAAGGAGTTCAAACTTAAAAATGCTTCTAGTTCATGTCTGAGACAGAGGCTCATCTCTGGCAAGCTGGTAAGGGGACTGATTACAGGGGTCTCCTGCAGAGGAAAATTTATTGGTCATTCCTCTGGTAGGGAAGAACAGCGACAAAGCAGGAGGCTGAGTTATGATATGGCATGTTCAGAATAAAAAAAAAATTTAAAAAAATCTTGAGATCTGTGCAATCATTTTTTTACTTCCAACCACTGCAGAGTCTTGTGTGCTCCTCCTACAAACTGCAAAAGCTGTGAAAAATCATCTCAGGAAAAGCACTGCATAAATCTGTTGACAGGACAGAGACTGCTGGCTACTAACGAAGTGCCAAATCCTGACCAGGTAAGACCTGGTGCCCCTGAGCCCCAGATGCCAAAGGAAGCTCATTCAGCCAACTTTAACTTCCATCTCCTTGTTTCCTGAGTGATGTCAACCCCATCATCCAGCTCTCCTGGTGAAAGGGTAATTTGCGAGAAGCCTGGGAAGCATAGATTTGATTTGTCTGTGGAACTTACTTCAACTTCTGCTTCATAAAGCCATGAATGCACTGATCTCACTCATGCACATCACAGCAAGTGAGGAACGCAGAGCTGTGGCAGAGAGCTCACAATAAAATTAAAATATGTAAGAAAGACAAAACAAAACACAAAAGAAAAGAAAAAAGCCAGAACAAATCCCCCTCCCCAACAGAATCAGAGTTAAGGTTAGAATTTAATGGGGGAGGCATTCAGTAATTAGATGACAATTAATTAATGTGAACTGCAAGCTAGAAAAATAATCTTGATTCCAAACAGAAGGAGCAGATTATCCTTCCCGAACTCCAAACCTGTCTGTGCAGACAATGGTGTAAACTCTTAGCAAACTTTAATTAAACTAATCCAACTGAGACCCCATCTCATGTCAGAGGCGTGGGGCTACACTGACCTGGGACACAGCCAAGGACTGCCACTCCAGAGAGCAGCAAAACCCTGTAAAACAACTCCTACAATTCTGGGAGTTGATTTCAGTCTCCCACACAGCACCTCTCAGGTTTCATCTAAATCCGCTGGGTAAGGATACCCTGGCTGGGAGCCAGCAGAAAGCCAAGACCTCGACAGGTGATGCTGTGAGTGCACTCCAGGGACTGGCTCCTGCAACAGGCTTTAGGGACACTGTTAGTGCAGAACTGAGACAGGACCAAGCCACAGGGAGCAAACAGGAGCTTCTTCAGGAAAATATTGGGACAATCACAAATATCCGTCACCAATCTGAGCTGACAGAGGCGTTTCTGGCATCTCTCACAGATGGTGACAGAAACCTGCCTGTCCTTGGCCGTGACCTGAGGGTTTCTCGTGGAAAACATACATTTCATGGCCAGTTAAATGAATTATGGAGAATCACAGAATTGTTGAGGTTGGAAAAGCCTCTGAGATCATGGAGTCCAACCGTTCTTCCAGCACTGCCAAGGCCACCACTGACCCACATCCACAAGTGTCACATCCACATGGATCTGAAATCCCCCTGGGGATGTGGACTCCACCACTGGCCCTGGGCAGCTGTGTCAGGGCTGGACAGACCTTTCCATGAAGAAATTTTCCCTAGCATCTAATCTAAACCTTGCCTAGAGCAACTGGAGGCTATTCCCTCTCCTCCTGTCCCTGTTCCCTGGGAGCAGAGCCCAATCCCCCACCTCAAGAAGGTCCCCCCTGAGCCTCCTTTTCTCCAGGCTGAGCCCCTTTCCCAGCTACTTGGACAAAGAAACACAGCTGCTCTCTACAGCTCTTTCTCTATGCTTTAAAATATTAATTATTTAATATTAATTATTGTTATTTACAACAATAGTATTCACCTAATAGATATAATTATATTGTGGTACATATTTAAATATATGCATATAAATATGAGTGCATTACTTGTCTAATAAGTATTACTACATTCATATAGTAAATTACACCTGTAATATACAATAAATGCATAATTGTATTTATATACTGAATGTAAGTTAGTTATAAGGTAAAGTACAAGCAAGTTAAGCCTCATTAGCAGATCCTCTCCCCTGTGACCCAACACAGCCAAACTGGCAACATCTGGCCCAGTGATCCAGGTGGGATGAGGAGCTCATATCTGTAGGAATCTCCAGGAGACAAGGGATGGCAGGAACGCTGACCAAGACTTGAGCCAGGAGTTTTAAGTCAGTGGAAAAGCTGCTGCTTTTCCTGGCAGAGGTTGTGTCATTGTTCTAAGGAAAGCTGGTGATCCTGACACGTTTTCCCAGGATGGAGCTTCAGGTTAAATCCCTGGGGAGGGCAGCTGGACACAGGAAACGGGAATTGCTGCTGTTCACACTTGGCCATGGCAAAAACCCATTAAGCCTCCAAAGCACTGTTACATCTGATACCTTTTTTTCTGACAGTATTAGGAATTACTTTTTTTTCCTTTCCTAAACCACCACACTTCAGTGTCTGTTAATTTATGATGTTTGGGCAATTTAGCAAATCAAACGAGGGCAAAGCCCCAGGACCAGCAGCATCGTCATGGAATGTGTGCAGTGGGTGCAAGTCTGTCTGGCGGCCAAGGGCACGGAGCAGGAGGCTCATTTCCCTGTGAAACATGGCTATGTTTGATTAAAAAAAAATAATTCTAAGACCCAAATATCCTTGGGACAAATCCTGAAGAAATTAAAAGCTGATTAAACTCTGAGATGCTGCTTCATTTTAAGGAAAAGCTTTAACCACATCTCTCAGCTCCAGTCACCAACAGCCAGTTCCTGCAGCAGTTCCTAAATTATCCTGCTGATCCAAGTCCCACTTCACTCTCACTACCCAGGCCATTACTCACAGCAGCTTGTCTGGTAATGGGGCATCTTCCAGACCTGCCTTTTGATACATGTGAAGATTTTATTTTATAATATTTGAAATTTTAGGTTGGCAAATCTTCTCAAACAGGGAAACGTTTTCTACCTAATTACTCTGACAGAATAAATGTATTTATACGGCCTATTTTGCCTCACTCCAGCTTTATCTTGCTAAATGTACTAATTATCCTCCCACACACTTCCCATCTTCTGCTTTCCTGTCTCATCCTCAGCTGTGGCTTCAGAGCAGAAAAAGAACATTTTCCACAGAGTGGTTTCTTTACCCAAGCATAAATATCCTAAAGTAATGATCAAAGTAAAGACAAGAAAGCCCTGTTTAAAGAGTATTTTTCTATCTGACTCTCCTTTTTCCCCCTGCTATTCTAAATCACCCCTTTGACAACTCCAACATGGCGCTCAAAAAGCAGCAAAAAATACACAGAAAATCAAATAGGGCTTGATAAGAGAAAAAAGGAAAATGCATCTCCTATAATGCCACACAATCACTACTCCAGGCTCCTCAGGGTGTGAGTAAATCCCTCACTGCACCTCATCTGAACCACGTGGAGTGTTGGACATTATCCCTGGACAATCCATGGAGCACCAGGGGCTTGCCCAGCCACGCTCAGCCACCATCAGCACCAGGGTGAGCAGAGATCCAAGCACAGCTCACCCATGACAGCTGGATTTTGATCTGTAAGGACCCTTCCAAACCCAAGCATTCTCTGTTTCTCTGGTTCCCATGCCTGTTTCGTACAGAGTGTGAGATACCCTTGTGTGGAAGGGTTTGGATGCTGGAATTAAACTCCAAGGCACCTCTGCAGTGAAGAGGCAAAACATCTCCATGAAGAGATCTCTGTGGTGCCCAGTGACACACAGGGAATGGATGGAGCTCTGCCAGGGAGGTTTAGGTTG
>WAAG01006643.1:0-61387 GCA_013390105.1 Tichodroma muraria
TCCCTTCAACCTGAACCATTCTGGGTTTCTCTGATTTTAACTCTGGCCTTGTAAGAAAGCATCAAACATAACAATATGGAGTTCTGGGGTTGCATGTGCACTAAATTAAGCCTAGGAGCTAGTGGGAATGGGCCTGACTCCTAAACAGCTCACTGGCTTCAGCTCCAGGTGTGGCCATCAACCTCCAATGTGTTGAACAAAAACTGCAGTGAAGCAGCTACGAATGGAATTAACTGAAAAATAAAATAAATCCATGTGGTTCCTGGGGATCCTCCACGTGCAGGAGGGCATGACCTGTGCAGTCCCCTTGGCAGCACAGACACAGCTCAAATTAGACATTTATTTAGTGTGCATTTACAACATGTGATTAACCTCATGTATTTAGATTTTGCCATGCTGGCATTTGAAAAGGGTCTCTTAGGAAGAAGAAAAGCAAAAGGGATAGCACTGCTAAAATTCATGTTTTACTCTTAGTCTTTGAGCAAAGCCTTTCAGTCAACTCTGCCAATTTTTAAATTCTTTCAAGCAGAAGGTTTCTTTCAAGAAACTGTTCTGAATGATCTGTGTACTGGCCTTGGGAAGTATAAGTATGGAAGAAAGCTTGGAAAGGATGGGAAAAGGAGAGGTTCAGCATATAAACCATTATTGTGGGAGAGGGTAAAAGGGAAGGTGAATCCCAAAATTGAGTCAGGACATGTGGCTTGCTCAGACTCAAACTCTGCTTACCTGCGTCCAGCTTCTCTCCCAGCTGTTAAAAACCTTCCCATGTCCCATGGCATGCTCAAAATCCCAGAGACCCAGAATCACTGAGGTTGGGAAAGATGTCCAAGATGATCAAATACAACCCGTGACTGATCCCAACCTCGTCACCAGCCCAGAGCACTGAGTGCAACATCCAGTTTTCCTTGGACTTCTCTAGGGATGGGGACTTCACCACCTCCCAATGCCTGACCACCCTTTCCATGAAGAAATCCCTCCTGATGTCCAGCCTGACCCTCCCCTTGAGGCTGTTTCCTCCTGTCCTGTGCAGGTGGAAGAAGGCACTTGTGATGCCTTGATGCACAAGGCAAGACAAGTCCCCAAATTACCACTCCCAGCAGGAATTGCCGTTCCTGGCGGGTGCTCCTGCAAGGCCTGTGTCCTGCAGGAAGGAAGCACCTTTCTGTCTAAATCAGGAACAGGGTTTATGGCACAGGAGGGCAATAAAATTATTGGTGGGAGGGTTGAATAGGTGGAATTCCACCCTTGGTGAAAGGCTGGGAGGATTGAGGTTTTTTTCTCCTTCCCTTTTCCTCCCTAATCTCAGGTCATTGATCAAAAATTATCAGCAGGAAGGCCACCCCGTGCTGGCTGGAATAAAATCCTTTTACCAGGAACAGGAGGCTGCTGCCTCTGTGTCCCTTGCCCAGCGGAGCTCCCGCTTCCTCTGCTGCCGTGCATCCAAATGCCGAGACTTTCCAGGGAATGGCGTAGCTTAAGCAGGATTGATTTATGCCCCCTCTACAGTGCTCTCTGGATGCCTGGAATGCATTTGTATCCCTGGTCCTTAACAAGTGCTCCTCGGAGCTGTGTTCTTTTCAGAAGGACTTTCCAATGCCCTGACACATTCCCGCTTTTGCACAGCACACGGCCGATAACGGATTTGTCAGCAGAATTGCCTCGCTATCAAAACAATAAAAGCCAGCTGCAAGGTGACATTTCGGGAGAATTCAGTTCCCTCTTTGTGGGTTCCTCTCACTTTGTTTTATGTGTGATACCTTCTCCTCCCTGCCTCTCATTGGAAGGTCAGTGCAGCGGGGGAAGGAACTTGATTTGATTTAGAACAGACTCGGAGCTGCTCAGGAAGATTCCTGACAGGGGGACAGAGGATCAGTCATTTCTGAGGGTGTAGTGCAAACATGAATCCCTTAAACAACACGTTGGACTCCAGTTCTTCCTCTTGCTCGGGAAGCACTTGGATTGTGGGTATAATCTCTGAATTTCCAGAGACTTTTTGTTGAGATTCTTCACTCCTTTGCTCCCAACAACGTAACACAACAGTTGCAATTAATTATGGATGCACTCGAGTCCAGACATGAGCTCACGCTGCTGGCTTGGCAAAGCAACTTAATTAATAAATAACGATGATGATGATGAATAAAGATGGGAATAAACAAAGGGGGCTCTATATGAGGGATGAAGCATGAAGTATTCATGCTCCAGGCTGTCAACAGACTCGTTCTGCTGAGCCCACCTCACTTGACAGCACTTCAGCACTTTCCAACCACCCCCAAGCTCCTAGTGGTTCCAGGATTATATCGGATCGAGACAGGAATTCATCAGCTATGACACCAGAAAAGTTTGACTCAGGATCCTTGGATCAACAGTCCATAAAAACTGGGCAACTGGGTCAACACCTGTCATGGTGATGACCGAGAATGGCACTGAAACAAAGATAGGAGGTGGAGTCACCTACTGCCACATTCCCCCGGACACTTTCATAGAAGCACGGAAACAGCAAGGTTGGAAAAGACCTCCAAGATCTTCCAATCCAAACTCTAATGCGAAGTCCTACCTCTAAGGAAACTTCTTCAGAATCTTTTAGGTTGGAAAAGCCCTCAAAGACTGTCCAACTGTTCCCCAGCACTGCCAAGGCCACCACTGACCCATGCCCCCAACTGCCAAATCCATATGGCTTTCCAAGCCTTCCAGGAATGGGGACCCCACCACTGTCCTGGGCAGCTGTGACAGAGCTGGACTCTTTTTTTTTCTTTTGGAGAAGAAACCTTCTCAATATCCAACCTGACCCTCCCTGGCACAGCTTGAGGCCGTTCTCTCTCATCCTGTCCCTGTTCCCTGGGAGCAGAGCCCGATCACCCCCGGCTGTCCCCTCCTGTCAGGGAGTTGTGCAGAGCCAGAAGGTTCCCCCTGAGCCTCCTTTTCTCCAGGCTGAGCCCCTTTCCCAGCTCCCTCAGACACTCCTGGTGCTCCAGACCCTTCCCCAGCTCCATTCCCTTCCCTGGACACACTCCAGCTCCTCAATGTCATTCTCAGAATGAGGAGAAATTCCAGAGGATTTCATTTATACTGAGTTCTGGGCACCACATCCAGCTGTGCCCTCCCCCCTTTACCTCCACTCAACACCCACCTGGAACAGCACATTTCCAACATTGACAAATTCCAGGGTTGGAGGAAGCCATATCTGAAAGGCTCCTGACTCACTCCAAGGACATTCCAACCCCCCTGTCCTCTAAAACCACGCTCACACTCCTGTTCTCTGCCCCCTCTGAGCTCTGCTTGGGAATGGGATGTATTCCACCTCACCATTCCCAAGACAGATGAGAAGAGTGAGCAGGGTTCACAGCATGGATGACACAGAGCAAGGAATGGGCAGAAGCTCTGCCAGGCTCAGGGCACTTAAAAGAGGCTCTGAGTGTCCTGAAGGGATTTATTTTAGACCACACCACATTAACCACCAGTAAAGAAGAACCAGAGGCTCCTGCTGCTCATCCCTTTCTGGCCTGCAGGCTCCAGCTCCTTGTTATACTTGTCCTAACAGAAGTATTGACCTGAATGGGAACGACTGATGAGGGAAAACACTGAGTTAACTGAGCTTTTCTTCCCTTCAAAACAGGACTTTCAGCAGGAGCTCCAGTTCAGAGGTGTCTCTTAGAAGGACATAACCTCTTTGCATTTTCCCCATTCGTGAAGATAATCTGAGAGGGACAAGATGTTTCCCCTTCAAAGCAACACTCACTGCATCCTTCGTGGAGACTTTTGGGTTTACATCAGCTGGAAATTCTGTGTTTGGGGATGCAAGCCTCAGCTTGCAAAACCAATGGCATAGGAACAACCAGGCTAAATGCTCAAAATCACAGGAAAAAGCCCACCAGGAGAGAAGCTGGAAATGACTGCAGTCCCTCCTTTTTAATGTTTTTCACCATCACCACTGTTGTCAGTCATTGTTAGGTATTAAATTGCATAAAATACAAGCCCTTGGAAACAAACATCAGTGCTTATCAGCCTATGTCAAAAGTCAATTTTTTCTTTACAGCAATTTCTCCTGGAAATTACTTCTGAGGAGCTGCTCACTGCAGCTCAGCCCTGGGCTCCAGAGGCACAGGGACAGGAGCCACCCTCTTCTCCCTTCTCCCCAGATCCTGCAGGTTGGCTTTAGAATCATGGAATGGGTTGGGTTGGGAGGGACCTAAAAGTTCATCCCATTCCATCCCCTGCCCCTTCCACTAGACCAGGTTTTCCAAGTCCCGTCCAAGCTGGTCTTCACTTAAAGAGAAAAATCTCCTGTCAGGTTTGACTTTTACTTTAAAAGGCTGAGGACAGGTCATACGTGAGGTCTAAATTACTAAATTAGCACCTACAGTCACAGGCATGGGGAAATGAAAGATCTTAGGGGATTTACACTGTTAATAAACCCCTGTGAGTGTGTGCCTGACAAACAGCTTGTGAATTAACCTAATAAACAACCACTGGTCATTGATAAATTGCATCTGGGCTGAAATTGAAAGAGTAGAGATCGGTTGAGCTGCCTGCTGCCTATGGAATTACGATGGATATTATTCCTTTATGATATCAGCATCCACTGGCTGGGGCACACAAGCTGTGGGTCACTTGCAGGGTGTTGGGTTTCCACCATCCCTGTGTAATCCAGTTTACATCAGCTCCTCACAGAGCTCAGGAGCTGGAAAATCCAGACCAAACTTTTCCTGTCAGCTTTGACAGAGATGGAGGTGAAGCTTTTCCAAAATGGAAGAAAAGGTGGCAATGTTGAAATGTGGCATCGATGTGTAGAGCTGACTTTTATTCAAGCTCCAGAAAATGCTGCCTTAAATGCTGTGAGGTTGGAAAGACCCAGGTGAGTAGGCTCATGTAAATAGAACCATGGAATGGTTTGGGTGGGAGGGGACCTTAAACCCCATCCAGTCCCACCCCTGCCATGGGCAGGGACACCTTCCACCATTCCAGGTTGCTTCGAGCCCCATCCAACCTGGCCTTGGACACTGCCAGGATGCTGAGAGCTGCACCCAGGTATTTAAAATGCTGAGGGGGAGTGCTGAGGAAGGTAGTTC
The DNA here is from genome assembly GCA_013390105.1 of Tichodroma muraria. NCBI lineage: Eukaryota > Metazoa > Chordata > Aves > Passeriformes > Sittidae > Tichodroma > Tichodroma muraria. Next base: position 5,067 of record WAAG01006643.1, read on the forward strand.
TCCAGGTTTGCCTGCAGCCTGCTCCAGGTGTGGCAGAGCACCTCCTTTCCCTGCCCATCCAACAGCCTGGCTCTGGTAATCGAGGGCAAAGGAAACCTTTGGATAGCAATTCCAGACAGGAAGCAATGTGTGAGGACACACATTATCAGCCCCACTCCAGAAACCTGAGGACACTTAGCCACTGTCCCAAAGCTTAACTTTGACCTTACGGCCACTGGCTCCAGCTGCAAACCCTAAATGGGATATTTTGGAAGTACCTTGTAACCCTTCCTTCCTCCCTATGCAGACATGGAGCAGCAGACCCCTCAAAAACTAAACACTCCTGATGAATAGAATAGAATAGAATAGAATAGAATAGAATAGAATAGAATAGAATAGAATAGAATAGAATACAATACAATACAATACAATACAATACAATACAATACAATACAATATGCAGTATAAACTTGTTTTTTTGACTACTGCTGCCTTCCCACCCTCAAAGCCAAACCCCCACATAGCCTTATGTCTTTCCCACAGGAGCTGGAGTAATGTCCTGTACTAGCTAACAACCTCCTGGGTCTCAGTTTTTGGCAGAACAGCCCAACTATAACATTTTCAAGGTGAAGACTCAGAGGACAAGGAGGACTGTTGGCCCTGCATGGTTGTCAAATATATCCCAAAAAGCACACAACACCACCCAAAAAAACCCTTCAGAGCAGAACTTTTTGGCCTAAGGAATTAGGATGATCCACGGGTGTATTGGACCTGTCCTTGGCTCCTTGATCTGATGCTGTCTTTGCATGTGATCTTGGGGAAAGATTATCAGACCACTTAGTGTCTGATAATTAGAGACTCTTAAACTGATTATTAGAGATTCTTAAACTCATAAAAGTGTTACGACATGGCCAAGGTGGGGTGGAGGTGGAAGAGTCTCCAGAAGTATGTAAACCAGATTGATTTGAAAATCAATGTGATGCTTTCAGAAAATGAAACGCCTTTGATCCTCTGGCAGCCTCACCACATCTCCTGGATCTCTGTCTGTAACAGCAGGAGCCAAGGAGCCAGCAGGAGACTTCATTCCTCTTGGAATTTTCATAAAATTCATAAAATAGTGCCTGAATTGAAGGAGACTGGCAGTGACCCCCCAGCAGGAGGAAGGGAGGGGTTGCACAGCCCAAGGCACATTTGTAAAGCACCTTTGCATCCTGTCCCCCACCACGGGGACAAGCAGAGCCCGCCCCTCAGGTTGTGCCATCTTGCCTGCCAAAATCATAGCTCACTGCCAATAACCTTAATTAAAAATATTAATGCTGGAAAAGTGTGCCTGGAAAGTCTGCAGCTCCATTCTGCTTTCCCTCCAGTTGCTGGGTAATTGCAATAATTCCTGTGTCTCGGGGAGGATCACTCCCCAGGGCCTGCCTTCCCGTGCCTCCAAGTGCAAAATCCTTTATTAATTTCCAGGCTGGCTCTGCCACCAAGGTGGTACCACTTCATTAGGAAGAGGGAGAATGGATATCAGGCAGAATCCATTATGTACTGGGAACGGGGCCATGCACAGGAGCTGCTGCTGAGCTGATCATCCAGGAGCTCCCCACGTGCTGGGAGGGGAGGGAGCAGAGGATACGCATCCCCCTTCCTGGCAAAGGCCTGCCCTGGCAGCAGGAGATGGAGCAGGACATTTCCCAGCAGCAGGTTCTCCCTCCTCCTCCTCCAGGATCAGCCAGAGCAGCAAGGAACATGCAAAGGAGCAAAGAAGGGAAAATCAGGCTCCAAAACGCAGAGGATGGGGGAAATGCTGAGGAAAATGCTACTCCTGCCCTCTGGAAAAAGCGGGCTGAGCTATTCCACATGGGAATAACTCCAACGGAGGTACCACCACGAGGAAGAGAGTGGAGCTGCACATGCATCACACCTTTAACTTCCTGTTAAAGAAACAGAGTCCTCCTTGCTGCCATGTGAGGTCAGGATCCCAGCTGGGATAACCTGGGAAGTTTCATAGCCTTTATTTAATTCTCCCCAACAGACTTTTGAAAGCAGCAGCCCAAACCGACTCCTGCTTCCCAAATGCCTCTCCCCCCCAAAACATGAACCCCCACTGATGCAACACTGCAGCAGGGGGAGTTTTATATGCAGAAAGATTTGAGAACTTTTAATTATGGAAGCATGTGGAAAAGCAAATTAATAGGACCACTTCCCTTAACGCAATGTCTGAATTCTGAGTGTGTCCTTTACCTCTGATCCAGCTTTTCCCAGTGTGTCCTGCTCTCAATACACATCACAAAAACATGCCACTGAATTTTCCCTTGGCCTTTCCACCAGGAACCCCATGGCAGTCAGGGAGACCCAACCCCAGCTCACTGCTGCAGTCCCTGCAGGGATGTCCCCATGTCACAGAACCCCAGCATGGTTTGGGTTGGAAGGGACTTTAACCACTATCTCATTCCATCCCCTGCCATGGGCATGGGCACCTTCCACTATCCCTGGTTGCTCCAAGCCCAGTCCAGCCTGGCCTTGGACACTTCCAGGGACCAGGCAGCCACAGCTTCTCAGTGTCGGGTGTTGTCACTCCAGACAGCCCCATTCCCACCTGCATGGGAGCCAGGGAAGCAGCCAGTCCTAAGGAAAGCTGAATTCCCTCTGCCAGCAGTGTGGCACTTGCAGGAGTGCGTTCCCAGGCACAACAAATAAACAAACAAATAAATAAATAACCGATAGCCCAAATTAAACCCTGTTCTCACCCACCCTGTGCAAGCCAAGCCCTCAGTGCTGGCTGGTGGGGCAAGTTAATTACCACACTGCCAGCAGATATTCCATGAATCCTGTCAGGATGTGACAGGCCCCGGTGCTGGCGTCGTCCTTCCCAGCGGAGCGTTCCCGCCTGGCATTGCTGTCACGTCGCTCCGTGATGAGCCCGTGATGAGCACCCCAGGAGCAGTTCTGATAAAGTTCCCCCATTCACAGCAACTTTTGTCTGCTTTATTACATTATGTATTCCTCGGAGACAGGCTGGGAAAGTGGGAATGATTAGCGTTCCATCTGCAAACACATATTCCTGAGCGTAAAAGTGATTGCAGAGAATGTGCCCCTATAGCTTTAGGTAAAGCTGGGTTTAGCTCCACGAAGAAATATGGAACAGCAGTGTAACGTATGGAAAATCTCATTCCCTATCCTTCATAATGTGGTGGGGTAAGAATTGTAGTGAAATCCTGTTTTTCCCACTTTCAGTATGTTTTCACTCAGGAGAAATTTTTATCCCAAAAGTTCTGAATTTTTCACAGAGATGTGAAAATGTTTGGGGGCAGCAATTGCTCAGCAAAATGTTTCCTTATGGTAAAAGAACCTCCCACCAAGAAGAGTCACACAGAATCCCAGAACGGGCCAGGCTGGAAGGGATTGCAGTGGTCACCTGGTGCCACCTCCCTGCCCCAGCAGTGCCATCCCAGAGCCCATGGCACAGATTGTGTCTGGAATGTCTCCAGTGAGGGAGACTCCACAGCCTCTCTGGGATCTGTCCAGGGCTCCGTCACTGCCCAGGAAAGTTCTTCCTCATGTCCAGGTGGAACTTCCTGGGCTCAGTCCCCGCCCGTTGCTCTGGTGCCATTGCTGGGCCCCGGAGCAGAGCCTGGGCCCCGCTCGGAGCCCTCCCTGCAGGCAGGGACCCCCAGGGCTGAGGGCCCCTCTCAGCTGGGGCTCCTCTCGAGGCTGGACAGCCCCAGCTCCCTCAGCCTTTCCTCATCAGGGAGATGCTCCAGGCCCTTCAGCATCCGCGGGCCCTGCTCCAGCAGCTCCGTGTCTGAACAGAAATTAATTCCTGCACATTGGCAATGCTTTCCCTCAGGAAAATTTCCTTCCTTGTGAAGATCCAGTGTAGCACTGCTCTCTGACAAAAGACACCGACTCTGCCTGATCCCGAGGCAAGACATCCAATCTGTGCCGTTTGTATTAACTCCTTACGTCCAACACTAATCCCTTTCTCCCTGAGTACCTTAAGGAAAAGCATTCCTGGTCTGAAGAATCAGCTTTGCAATGTATTTCCTGGAGCTATTTTCTCTACAAACTGCAGCTGGAAAATCGTGCAGTCCTCACCCCTGGAACACCAGGCTGGCAGTGGGCGATCCTGCCATGCTCCCTCAGGAGACAGGCTCACGGAGCCCTGAGAGCACAGCAGGAAAAGCTGGACTAGGAATGTGAGAGCAGCCTCTGTGGCTGTTCTCAGCTTGGCCAGCAGCCCCCCAGCTCCTAGAGCTGTCCCCAAGGGATGACTTTTTCAGCAGGAGCAGCAGAGCCATGCCACATCCACAGAGCTGTGCCTTTGATCTTCAGCATCCTGCGAATACCGAGCTTGGGATTTGCATTTTTCAGGAGCAGAGGTACAACAGCTCCAGATGCTTCTTAATCTCTTCATGTTACATCTGTAAAAATGCATGTGGGCTCCCCGAGTGAGCCCTAAAGAAAGGGGAAAGCCTGACACCACCTTCAGCAATGCTGTTAGCCCCAAAAGTCCAAGTCCCCAGGTCTGGGATATTCTTTTCCCATGATATTAAACATAAATTAAAATATAACTCCGTACCAGGATTATATTTTAATTTATATTTAATGCACAAACAAAGATGGCTGCATATTGCCAAAACGCCCCACTTTAAGGAGGCTGCAAAAAGAAAAGAGGGAGAATCCAGCTTCCCTTTGAATATTCTTCTAATGGAAGAAGAAACCATTGTGGCTTCCATTTGTTCCCCTTTAGTGCAAAGGCCTTTGCAGCCCATTGTGAGCAAATTCCTGCAGGTATTGTGGTCTCCAGGTCCCTGATCCCCTTTCAGCAACTGGAATTTAATCTCTGCATTTCAAACGTGCCCCAAACCTGCTCAGTATTCCAGAGATGACAACAGCAGCAGCCCTTAGGAACAGGAAACAAGGACAACACAACAGCTCTTTTCTATGGTAGAAGTTATTTCCAACGTCCCTGCCGTGGCTTTGGGGGTTACAACCCTTGGACCATGGCTGGGGGACCTTGGAAGCAGCTCCCACCAAGCCCCGAGGCAGCTGCCAGCATTTCGCAAGATGAATTTACAAATCATCCATCACCAGCAATTCCAATGATTTAATTAGACCCAAATCACTTTACATCTTCGAAAACATCACAAATCTTGCTGGAAAAGATCCTGTGCATGCGTACGGACTTGCCAGCAAGGAATTGTTTCCTCCTGCCAGAAGTGCGGGAGCGCGGCATTCCTGGCCCCAGGGGCTGGTGGGCAAAGCCAGCGGAGGATTCCAGCGCCTGCCTGGACCGGAGCCTGCGGTGAAAGGGAGTTACAGCCTTCATCCTCCTCCTGCAGAATCCTCTTCCCAGCACGCTCCCCGCAGCCTCAGTGCTCCTTCCCGCAGCCTTGCCGGGAGGTTTCGGCTCCTCGCCGGGAACGGCGGAGCAGCAAAGGCAGCAAAACTTGCTCAGCCCCAGAAACACAACAAAGCGCCTGATTTGTTCCAGACCCGCTCAGGCCCCGTGCCAGAGGACACAAATCCATGGAACCCCAGCCGTCAGGAGCTCCTCCCGCCTCCGGCAGCGCCGGGACCAGCCCGGGCTGGGTGGGCTCCTCCGAGCAGCGTCTGCCTTGTCCTGGCGGGCTCGGTCCAGCCAGGGGCTTCCAGGCACGGGGAGCCTGGGAACAGCCCCGGCTCGGGAACAGCTGCGGAGAACAGGCTGAAGAGAGACTCGGGCTGTTGGGGCGGCCGAAACAATGAACAGAAATCCCAGCCCAGTGGGAGCAGGGCTTATGCCAGGAGTATTCCCCGCCAAGCCCTGCTGGAGGCAGGCATTGGTCTGAAAGCTGCACTGGGATGGTGCAGGCACGGAAAGGGGCGCAGGCAGCTCCCGTTCCCAAAGAACCCTGCCTGGCGCCTCCAGGGTGAGGTTTACGGAGGGGTGTGTGCCCCGTGTGTGACACACGCGTCGCTCGTGGGCACGACTCTGCTCCTCCCTGCCTGGGGGAGGCCAGTGTGAGTCCCGGTGCCGTGAAAGCCACGATGGCTAAAAGCAACCCCCAGCTTCACACGTGGCTTCCTTCAGGGAAATGGAAGAATAAAGTGCCCAAAAGGTGACAAGACACACAGAAAGTTGTTCATGAAGTGAAATGAGAAAATGTTTGCCATGAGGCAAACGCTCCATCCTCTGCCTTGGAAGAAAATCAGAGGTGGGGCTTTATCCCAGTCTTGCCAATTGCTGAGGCTGTGGCTGCTCACCCCTGGAAGTGTTCCAGGCCAGGCTGGACTGGGCTTGGAGCAACCTGGGACACTGGAAGGCGTCCCTGCCCATGGCAGGGGGTAGCACTGGATGAGCTTTAAGGCTTCTTGCAACCCAAATCCATCTGTCATTCCATATTGCCCTGGAAAAACACAGAGAAAACAGGGGATAAACCCTTGGGAGGAAGGGTGGATTTGAATACATATCACAGCTCCTACTATACTATTTGGTCTGTCCAGCAGGAAAAAGAAAGGCCAGGAAGACACAGGTGTGGAGGCCCAAAGCTGGCTCCAGAGGACCTGGAAGCGGAGCAGATGCCGAGAGGCAGCTCGTGTCCCTAACTGGATCAATGCAGGCAGAGCTGAGCCAGCCCTGCCGCAGGCACACACCACACAGCCAGGAGAGGCTGCTCCACCCAGGCAGGCTCACAGCTCCGGGATTCCTGTCCCATCCTCATCCTCAAAGGCACTTCATCACCTGCAGCCCCACAGCTGGTGATCTGCCTGCACTGGAAACACAGGCATCCGGGAGAAATTCACCCAAATTCCCTGAGCACTGTATTCCAGAGCTGCCCCTTAGGAGGCAATTCTGTTAGGGAGAACTCACTGCAGCCTGTAACTATGCCATCCAAATAACTGAGTACAGTCTGTTTTCTCCAAAATCTGTAGGAAATCTAGCTTCACACACTCCTGCTTCTGCTTCCAGCTGTGTTTGGGAGCAGGGAAGCCTCCTGCCACCTGAGCTCTTGCACCTTGGAAAGACCTTGTGTGCCCGAGTCATTCCAGTCATGGAGAAAGGCCATGTTGGCAGCAAAACATTTGCAGGCAGCTGCAAACCCGCTGACCTCCACAGTCCTCACTCCTGCTGCACTCTTTCCCATTTTTTCCCTCTGTTTTTTAATCAATGTGCCTCGTGTGATAGATCAAAGGACTTAAAGCCAAGGGAAGGTGCTCCAGCCCTTGGCAGGAGCAGGGAATGAGACAGCCAGTCCCGCCTATGCAGGCAGCCCAGAGGGGCTGCAGATACTCATTTAAAAATCACATTGCAAGGTTTGAACAGTGCCATTTGTTTCAGCCTTTCATTCTCAGCTCTTCCATTTTCCTGCTCAATCGCAAGGAAAGAGCCCCACGGCCAAGAAGTTCCACCCGGCTCCAGATCCGCAGGCTCTGGATGTTCGGCTGCTCCACCCCTGGCTGCCTCCTGCAGTGCTCAGTGAGAGCCACCGTGCAATTAATTCTCCTGCAATAACGGGGCAGCACAAATTACCAAGCAGACTGTTGTAGCAATAAAAATATCGTATACTGAGTCTGACTTGCGAAGTCCCAGCACTAATGTCTCTCTTTTGGAGGACTTCCATCTTTATGTTCCTGCCTCTTAGTTCCTCTTCCTTTTTTTTCAGCCTAATATGAGTCTCACTTCCACAGAATTCATCCTGGAGCTATAAATTCCTTGTGTGAGCCATGTCAGACCCTGCAGTCCCTTGGTTGGATTGGGAACATTGAGTTTCATCCATCTGGGTTTTGGCTCATGCCCAGCAGGGAGGTTTTGCTCTTCCAAGAGATTGGGAGGAGAGAAAAAGGTCCAACCACGATGATAGAGACCCAGGATGGATTTAATGGAGAAAACTACAGGAAGGGCACAACTCTGGAGGGCCCCTGCCTGGAAATTTCTGCCACAGCAAGGTTGGGTGGCACTTAATGGAAATCATTTGTCAAATGCAACAGAGAAAACAAGGATCTAAAATTAGCATAACTATTACAGTGACTAAAATGTATAAACTTGTCTTGAAAAACTTTTTTTTCTGTTTGGGCTTAAGAGATGTTTCAGTCTGGCCTTTATAACCCTGTGGTTTGGTGAAAGTTTCATGCTTTGCTCAGCCAGCTTGGGGTCCCAAAATATGCCGTGGTGTCCTCATGCTCACTTTGGCAGGCACAGGGCTCTGGGATCAGCATTCCCTGATTACAAGCCATATCCCACTTTTCTTTCCACTTCGGCACAGCCATCTGCAGAAAAGCCACCTGTGTGTTATGTGTGTTTGCTTTTGCACTGACTGATCTCCAGCGCCTGCAGAATCCTCACCTCCAGCCTGACCCTGCTGAGCAGGTCCTCGACAAGACCCACCTTCCAGATTTAGTCTTTGCTAATTCCCTATAAACTCACATTCCCGTGGTTCAGCTTGTTGCCTCCTCCCCTCTCTGCTCTGTGCCTCCCATTCCTCAACTCTGACATCATATTCCCCTCCCCAGCACTGCTGAATTCCTCAGGGCCCTATGGATTTGTTTTCCGGGTTACACCAATGGGCACAAAGTCCTTGGAAGCTGAGCACAGATCCTCAGTGGGATTTCTGAGCCTGGGAGAAGCAAGATGGAGACAAAAGGAAGGGATGATCCCCTGTGGCCAAGCAGGGAAGGTGGGGGGTTCCCAGGTGGGGCGTTCCTCCTGGCAGCACATCCATGCACGGAGCATGGACCAGTCTTTGCTTTGGGGAAAAAATCGGGCTTTTCAAAGCTCAAATGAACACATTCTTCAAGTAAAGTCTCTGGAAGTGAAATTCTGATGAGGCTTCAGCACCCTGGGTGCCTGCAGACAGCCTCCTGCTCGATTCACTGCTCTGTCATGCTTGTTACTGGGAAATGAATTCCCTTCACACTGACATTTCATAGACTTCCTGATCCAGCACATAATGAACACCCCGCCAGCCCTGGCAGCCTCTTGCCAAACTAACTTTTATTACCTGTTTTCTCATTATTGTATTTAAATTTTCCAGTCTGTTGTCGCCGTAGCTCTTTTTTTTCCCCTCCTTGTTAAACGAGAAAGAGCAGGGTAAGATAACAAATTTCCCCAGCAGGGTCCTTCACTGGGAAGCACAGATTCCCAGTGTCCCAGCCAGCCCTCGGGGCTGCCCAGGATGAGGCAGCAGCACTTGCAGGCAGCTGCAGAGGTTGGAACAGGGATAAATGATGCAGTGCTGGAGCACCTTGCTGGAATTAAGCACACAGCAGTGCTGGCTGTGTGATCCTACACCTTCCTGACCCGGGGCTAATCACATCTCTGCCATCAGCAGGGCACTTACACCTCATATCCCTGACATTAGGATGACTTATTCCACACTTTTAGACTTATTTGCTTTCACTCTCCTACAGCGTGTAACATAAGAGTGGCAGTGCTCAGCAGTGGCTCCCAGGCATTAGAGCTGAAAGACTCCTAATGAAAACCTGGAGAAGCTGAGAATCATCCCTGCAGCACTCCAGCTACAGGCTCGAGCACTAAGCTGGCTGCTGGCTCCTGCTGGCTTTATTTTGGGCTACATGCATCCCTGAGAACTCTCCTCTGGGCTGGGAATGGGCCTTAGGAGTCCAGTAGCAAGTGAGATCATCCCTCTGGGATCGTGGCCATCCAGTGGTCACCTCCTCAGCTGACCTTTCCCCCTCGTCTAGAGCATCAAATAAACAGAGCAGACTACTCTGAAACTCCATGGCAGGAGCCCGAGACACCTGAAATAACAGAGCGAAGTGACAAGTACTCCGAAGAGGGGTTTTCCTTCTTTCCGTGCTTGACACTTCACTGTTGTGTTCTCTGCAGAAAAGTCTGATGCCTTTGCACCTTGTCTAATCTCCCTTAAGAAAACCAGAAGCCTCATAGAGACAGGAACCTGTTTTCTTAAGATTTTAAAGGGCTACGAATGCAGAGATTAAAAAAACCAAAACCACAATGAACAGCACAAAGTGCCGTGTGCAATTTCTCTGTTAACAATCAGACACCACAGTAGGAAACAGAAACCTCCCAACGTGAATAAACATCACATTTTCCCCTCCATTTCCAGAAGGATGGCTAGAGCACATCCCATGGGAGGTCTGTCAACTTGGACACCCAGTCTGAGGGACCCTGCAAGGGGCAATGTGCAATTATGTGTTTAATTCTGAAGTATCATCTTCATTTGAATATTTCCTCTGCTACTCCTGTTGTTAAGCCCTGTAATTCTTGTTGGATGGGGCTTGGAGGAACCTGGTCTAGTGCAAGGCATCCCTGCCCACAAAAGGAGTGGAACTGGATGAGATTTAAAGTCCCTCCCAACCCAAAGCATTCCATGATTCCTCACACTCAAGTTCTCCCCGTGTTGCTGCCACTTGCTGCTCCTCCCCGTGCCTTTCCCTGATCCTGAAAGTCCTTTCTGAGGTGGGTGTGTGGAAGTGCACTGAGCAGACAAGTCACAGAGAGCCCTGGCTGTAGTCTCTGTTCTATTCCTTGATCCTTTCCCACTAATCCTCTTGCTTTTGGAGAGCTGCAGAGCTGTGTCATACCATTTCCATAGAATAATTCAGGATATCCCTGAGGAGTGAGAGCCCAGCTCAGGATTCATCATTTGCATGTGAAGTGGCAAATGCCTGTCCCCACGTGCATCCCTGACTCTCTCTGTATTGGATTCTCTGTCCTGGTCACTGTGCTTCCTGTCCACCACAGGGTGCTTCCCTTCCTGACCACCCTTTCTTAGCTCCATCTAACTTTCCAGTCCATCTTGACTGAACTTCCAGACCTTTAAGGGGCACAGGGAACTGGGAACAAGCTGCAGGCACACGTGTCCCTGCAGGGCACCACAGCTGGCCTCCCTCCCTCCCTTGGCGAGGGGCTCTTCCTGCCTTTCAAGTGCTTATCCCTGGGATGACCTTTCCTCTTAGCCCACAGGGGCTTAGTATCCTTAAGCTACTTTGCTGAGCAAAGTGATCAAAAGCCTTCCAGAAATCTAAGTGGATTTTTGTCCACTGGATTTACCTCGTCTACATGCCCTGTGATGCCTCCAAAGATTCCTGAAGAGATTTGTGGAGACTGATGCCTGCCCTTTACAAAGGACATCCTGTCCCACTTATCCAGGCACATGTTGATCCTGTCCTTTCTTTCTCCCAGTTATCCCAGTTCAAGTTTCCAACTTTTTCATGGCATCAGTTGTGCCATGGGAAATTTAGATTAGATATTAGGAAAATTTTTTACATGGAAAGGCTTGTAAAGCACTGTCACATCTGCCCAAGCCAGTGGTGGAGTCACCATCCCTGGAAATGTTCAAAAAAACGTGGAGATGTGGCACCACATGGTTAGTGGTGAACATGGGGGGGTGCTGGGTTGATGGCTGGACTTGTTGATCTGAGAGGGCTTTTCCAACCTTAATGATTCCATGACTCTAAAAAGAAAAGGTGGGCACAGCAGGCTCAGGGTAGACATGATCAGATTGACAGATGGTAGAAATAGATGGGATAATTGGGAAGGAATTCCTCCCTGTGAGGGTGGGGAGGCCCTGGCACAGGGTGTTCAGAGAAGCTGTGGCTGCTCACCCCTGGAAGTGTCCAAGGCCAGGCTGGATGGGGCTTGGAACAACCTGGTCTAGTGGAAGGTGTCCCTGCCCATGGCAGGGGTGGGACTGGATGGGCTTTAAAGGTCCCTGCCAGCCCAAACCAGTCTGGGATTCTGTGATGCACCCTTGAAGTCACAGCACAAGAACTCTTCCAATACTTTCCCACTGAAAAGAGACATAGACCCGGGACTAGACATTCCTACCCAGGCTGATTTTAGCAGCCCCACGACACTTTCATCCCACACTCTTCCCTCCCTGACACAGAGCACTGGTGAGAGGCTGGAAGAGCTGAGCTCCAGAGGGAACGAGCGCGGGAGCAGCCGCTGTTTGCTCCCAGCTCCTCCAGCACAGGTCCCACATCCACCCCCCCTGTGGGCACTGCCAAGGCACAGCGTCCCCTTTGGGAATGGCTCCCACAGGACAGCACCTCAGGGACCTGCATCTCCAAAGCAGCCCCGGGCACAGCTCCCCCAGCTCCCCAGCAGCAGCGGCCAGTGCTTCCGCAGGCGGGGAGAAGTTCATTATCCTCTGGGCTCCTCGAGCACGTTCCCATGGAAACAGGGAGCCTTTTCATGTCTGTTGACAGCTGTGGAGAGTTTTTTCTCTCAAATGCTTGGACACAGAACAGGTGTCTCCAAGCCAGGCAGTGAGCAGATAGTGCAGAGCCAGCGCAGGCCGATAATGAGACAAGTGTTTGTCTGAGATGAAACATTTTCACCCGGCAAGGGAGCTGGGCCCGAGCAGCACAATCCCTGCTGCAGGGACACAGAAACCGTGGGAGGGGGGGACAGGCTGCCCACACACCCAGCAGCACGCTGGGAGCAGGGATGGGGCTCCTGCTGCCTTCTCTCCACCCCACAAGCACCGCAGCAGGGCTGGGAGCCGGCCTCAGCATCCCGGGATCACCGACAATTCCCCATCGCCGCTGGGAGGGCTGGCAGGATGCTCCTGAACCTGGCTGAGCAGCAGGACTGAACTGTTTGCAGAGCTCTTTGCAAATTCCCCCCTCTTGCAGGGCTGGATTTTCAGCGAGCTGGACTGAAGGGAAAGGGTGGAGTAACAAATGTGCAGTGGCCACGTCTCCCCTCACCCAGGGCAACCGTGACACAGTGGCCAAACTGGAGCCAGACACCAAATATCCACCTCCTCTGTTTTGTTTCTCCCACAGCTCAGGTTGTTTCATTGCCTGAGTTGAGCCAGGAGCGCTGAGTCCTTCTGCACAGAAAGATTCATAATTGTTAATGTGGTGTTACATCAAAAATCATGTCCAGGACGTATCCAGGTTTCCATGTCAGGTGCTCCGAGAGCAGCCCATGCCAGGTTTAAATTGTCTGTGCAAATTGCATTGTGCTCACACATTGTGCTACAGCCTCATTACCCAATTGCCTCCTATTTTCCCCCCTCAAACACCTGCCTTGTTTGTGGAATGGATAATTGCTCACTGCAGACTTTTATCACCCTAATTATTATTTACTATACAACATCCAAACCCTGTCTCAACAGAGAACTGCTCATTTCCTCTCCAATGTGGCCCAACTTTTCTGAACAACGTAGCTGAAAATATTTCATTTCTCAGCACATCATGTATAAATGATTTCAGATAGAAATGATTTTATATATAAATTCATTTCCCAGCAATGTCACATATAAAAATGAGAAGCTGAGGAGTCAGAGATTAAAGCTCAAGCTCCTGAATATACCAAGCAGTTTTTTGCTATTCCAGGTGTCACCAGGCTGACGAACTCCAGAGCATTTATCATCCTTCAGCCCTGCCTGCACCGAGTCAAACCTCCTGTAAACTTCTGACGAGTTATCTGCAGTTCCCCACAGATCAGCCCCGGGTCTGCATTCCCAAGGTGAGGATGCAGCTGCTGCTCCTTGCCCTGCATCGCAGAGGATGCACGGATAGAGATTCCCATCTTCCCACGCCTTATCCCTGGGAGGCTGCTCCAGCCTGGCCCTGGCACCTCTGCTCTGTGCTCTGCACCACCCACGCCCTGGTCCTGCACAGTGCAGGGATCATCTGTCCCCAAACCCACCCCAAATCCAGAGCTGCCCTAAGGATGGAGCTGCTGAAGGATGAAACGAACTCTCCATTTCATCTTTTCATCCAAACGGAATGAGAAAGGCACGGAGCTGGAGTTGTTTTCTGAATGAGAGAATTGCTCAGGGTCAAGTGAAAGGTCTCATTTTTAGATCAGCTCTCTTTTGTTTCAAACTCCTTACTGCGAAATTCATTCCAATTCAAAGGAAAATCAACCCCACAGCCAGGGAGCAATGTGGAATGGTCATGATAAGAGGCCTGTGCTGCCAGGATTAAAGGTATTTTGGACATCAATACAATTTCACATGGAAAAAAAAATACCATGTTAATTCAAGCCTTATTTTACAACAGTGGTTGGTGCAAGGAAGGTTTCTAAGCCTCTCTCTTTGCAAGCACTGAGCAAGATGCAGACTAAATAATGTGTGGCCATGTTATTGGAGGGTGTGCAAGAAAACACCTGCAGAGGGCAGATAAAATAAAGATCTGTCCCCAGCTACCTAAATCCAGGCAGGTGAGGACACACCTTGAGTTCTGTGTCCAGTTTTGGGCATCTCATGACAAGGACCTTGAGGGGCTGGAGCGTGTGCAGGGAAGGGAATGGAGCTGGGGAAGGGCTGGAGCACCAGGAGAGGCTGAGGGAGCTGGGAAAGGGGCTCAGCCTGGAGAAAAGGAGGCTCAGGGGGAACCTTCTGGCTCTGCACAACTCCTGGCAGGAGGGGACAGCCAGGGGTGATCGGGCTCTGCTCCCGGGGAACAGGGACAGGACAACAAAAAATGGCCTCAAGCTGTGACAGGGGAGGCTCAGGTTGGACATCAGAAGGAATTTCTCCATGGAGATGGTTGTCAGGCCTTGGAAAGGGCTGCTCAGGATGTGCTGGAAGTGTCCAAGGAACACCTGGATGTGGCACTCAGTGCTCTGGGCTGGTGAGAAGGTGGGGATCAGTCACAGGCTGGACTTGATGACCCTGGAGGTATTTTCCAACCTTAATGATCCTGTAATTCTGTGATTTTAAGTCCCTGTCCTTGATAGGTCAAATTTATCACACTTTTCATCCTAGGAGTTCCTTTCTTTTGCATTTCACTGGAACCTTTCTGTATCCCAGCCTGAAAATCACTGGGAAATCACAGGCAGAGAACACACCATAGGGATCTCCTCTATGTGGGCACCCTTGGAGCAGAGGTTGAGTGTTTCAGGTCGGTGACAGGCCCCACACAATTTTCCTGGTCCCCAGAAGAAGTTGTTCCATGCCTGTTTTGCTTTCAGTGGGACATCAGGAGGATGCTGCACTGTGTTATTGCTGTCACAATGACAGAGAGAGAATGGAGTCAATGCATGCAGAACACTGGGAAAAGAGGGCCAAAAGTGAAAAAAACAACAAAGTCATCCCTGAAAAAACAAGACTGAAAGGAAGATGAATGGTAGGAGCAGTGAGGACATGGAAAAAGAAAAGAGGGAACACCTGGAGACAGAGGATGGGAAGAGCTTCTGTAAAATTGGCTTTTCACTCTCTTTGGGGTAATGGGGGATTTGTGTGCCCTGCACTGACTTCAGAAACCATTTCCCAGCTTTCACACAAGGACTGGCAGGTTTTTCCCCTTCACCTCCACCTCCAGCCCTCCTGTGCTCTGGAAGCCTCTTTCCCATAGCCAGGCAAACCAGAGGCAGCCTTCTCACAGCCAAGCACTCCACAGTTCCTCTTCTCCATTCGGGATCTGCAGCACCCCAAAACCTCCATGGGTTCTCAGCCCCATCAGCCCTGCTCACTGGCACACCTCTGAGCAGCTCTGCTTTGCATTCCCTCCTGCCTGCACATTCCATGCTCCTCTCCTCTCCCATGCTGGGTTACAGCACAGCTTCCCGTGACGGGCGTTGGGAGAGGGGCTGGGAAGCTGCTGGGTCTTCAGCACTTCCCAAAATCCCAAAATCCAGGCTGCCAATGGGAGCTGGTGCAGCTCCACACCGTGCAGCATCTAAGGAATGTGCTCTGTCTGGAGAGGGATGGATTTGTTTTCTCCTTTAATTCCACTTGAGGATGGTGGGTCCCATCCCTGCCATTCCCAGCTCTCTGGTGATCAAAAGCACACAGCAAACCGCAATCCCACTCCTTTGGAATGAGAGCCAGAGCTCTGAATCCTTTCCGAAGGAGACTTACAAAATATCCGTGGTTCATGAGATGAATTCCCTTCTGCTTATTATTCAGCTCAGCTATGGTTAAACCAATTTAGGCTACACAACATAAGAGTTATTAGAAAAGATCTGTGCCTGTCAACTTTTCATTACATTACTGCTCGACATTCACCTTGTACAAAATAAAAAAAAATAAAAATAAGGAGAGTAAAAAAAAAAACCAAACAAACTGGGGAGACTTTTAAATTAAACTATGTAAGTGTAAACCAGGCACGAAGGAGGAAGAAATTAAAACACTATCACTGGAACACAGCTTGCACCTCTCCCCTCTCAAGCCCCAGCCAGCCCTCGGAGCCCAAGGGCATCCAGGAGCAATCCAAGGAAACAGAGCCCTGCTGGGTTGGTGCATTTGCCTCTCACACAGATCTCGCTGCTGGAACACCTTGTGCCCTCCTGGAGGGGGTCACACCCTCAGGGAGAGGCTGGATTGGGCACGACTGGTGCCCCCCACACCCCCCAGCACCGACCTGCGGCCCCGGCGGCTCTTCCCCGCCCTAGGAGGAGCTTCCCTCATCCCCGCCTGATCCCAGGCAGCAGAGGAGGAGGGAAGCGCTGCCCTCCTGTGCCCCAGAGGGGTCGTTTTTCCTCCGAGCGAGCTCAACAGCCAAATTGCTGTTCTTTATGGCTCACCTGATGTGAATCGTCTCGCAGAGCATCGCAATGGAGCTGCCCCTCTCCAGCTGCTGGGCAGGGCTGGGCCATCCCGCTCTGCATTCCTGCTGGAATCGTCCATCCACCTGCAACTCTCTGCAGCTTCCTCCGGAGGGGCAGCAGAGGGGCAGGTCCAGTCTGCTCCCTGTGACCTGGGACAGTACCCAGGGAACGGCTTGAGCAGTTTAGGATGGAGATCAGGGAAAGGTTCCTCTTCCAGAGGGTGCTGGGGCACTGCCCAGGCTCCCCAGGGAATGGGCACGGCCCCGAGGCTGCCAGGAGCCTTTGGACAACACTCTCAGGGATGCACAGGCTGGGATTGTTGGGGTTTCTGTGCAGGGCCAGGAGCTGGACTGGATGATTCTGTCAGGAAAATCAATCCACAAACATCAGAGGTTTATGTCCAAAAAGGAGACAGAGGAGTCCTTTGACTTTATTCCAATAAAGGCAGAGGCCATGGGGCGTTCCCCTGGGGTCTCTCAGATTTTTGGAGGATGCAGCCTCCTTTTTATCCTGATTTCCTGGCCGCATTTCCCTCTCTCTTCCCCCACTGGCTGAGGTACCTGAGAGGTTCAGACTTCCTGGAACACCTGATACCAAGGATTCCCCCCTAATGTATAACCCTCCCCTTCAATTTTTAATTCTTACGGAATTTAGAGGTTTTCTTTCCTATTGTTTCTTTCATCTTGCAATGTCTAATTTCATTTAACAGCAAACCTAGAGTTTATTTGCAAAAGCAAATATCTTTTTCCCTTCATCAATCAGTGGAATCCTTCACATTGTTTCTTTTATCTCCCAGTGCTGGTTTTATCTACCAGCAGACCCCCAGCTGGTTTGTAAAGACAACTCCGCTATTCCTCTCAATCCTGTGGGTCCCTTCCAGCTCAGGGGATTCCATGAGCCTGTGATCAGTCAGGCAAGGCCAGCCCAGGGCTCGGGGATGGGAGGAAGGGGAGCTCACACAGAGGTGCCTCTCATGCACGGAAGCTTAGGAGAAGCACGGCTTGGAGTGCGTCCACAGCTCTTCCCAAGCCTGCTCAGTCTCTCCAGGGAGCTCATCCTTGCAGCAGGAGTGCCAACAATCCCATCTTCCCGCTCAGGAAGCAAAGCAGAAGGCAGCAAGTGGTTCTCCAGGAGAGAAGGACAAAGCCAGCCCAGCACAGAGCCCCAAGCACTGCACTGCCCTTCTCTTCCCCTGGCCAGGAGCCGCAGGGCCCTGCAAGCAAAGCCTTGCCCTGTTCTGCTCAGGGGTTATTTATCTGCGTTTGATGCCAGACGAAATCCAAGTTTAGCCCCTCTAAATGTCCTAGTTTGCAGGAAGAAGGACTCAGATTGCTCCCTGTCACCTCAGAAGGCAAATGAAGGAGGCGAGACCTGCGTATTTTGGTTATTGGCTGTTCCACTCGAGCGGAACTCCGCAGTTGGGCGAGAGCAGGAGGCGCCTGCTCCGAGCAAACACACAGCTGTGAACGCACCGGCAGGATAATCCCCGCGGGGAATTAGGGCTTTGCAGGGCGGAGGGGGGGAAATCCAAACCTCCTGGCGATGAGAAAGGAGACAGAGCAGGAAAATAAAGACGGAGAACTCCAAGCTTTCCATCAAATCGGATCACTCAGCTGGGCAGAACAATTCCAAGCAGCCCAAGGAGCGAGTTCTTCACGGTGATTGTTTCACCAAAGACCGAGACCAGAGCTGGCTTTAAACAACTCGAAAAGGCTTTCAGGTATTTGATAAGGAAGCCACTAACCTGGTGGAGCCTTTCCTCCCCCCTCCAGCTGTGTTCAGGCAGCAGGTCTTTGTTGGCACTGCCTCTTACAGGTGCTCGCGGCTTTAAGGAGAGATAAAGGAAAAATAAAGCCTTTGTTTGCAATGAAATTGGTCATAAGAGACCTGATCCTCCCACCCCACTGCCTACAAGCAGCTTTTCCTCACTTAGCAATTCCTGCCCGAGAAGCACTTTGCACGTGGAAGGGCGTGGGGCTGGGAGCCAGGATTGTGCTTTTCCCAAGGGGGATGGAGCACAGGCTTCAGCCAGGGCTGGCCTGAAGGCAGCAGACATCCCAGAGGTGGCATCGGGGGCAGTACTGTGTGCTGAATGGGGATCCAGGGCTGCATTCCAAGCATGCATCCAGGATCTGGGATGTACCTAGCTGTCCCTCTGCAGGGATCCTGTGCCCTCGTTTGCAGGACTAAAGCTCCATCAGAGCTCAGGGGACAGAAACACTCCCAAAGGGAGGGGACAGGCAGGTGCCGGTGGGAATTATACTAAAATGAGCTGGATTCCACAAGGATGTGAGCATTCCGCAGCATCCCACGTGTGAAATGCATCCCAAGAGCATTTCTTAGGATGCATCCTGTAGGGCTCAGCCTCAAAGGGATGAAGGGTCAGCAGGAGTTTGAGGTGTCACAGGACCACCACAGCTTTTCTCTGGTGGGTTTTTGAGCAGCTTTCTCTGCTGACCATGATTTGGTCTTTTGCCTGTCCCTGGGAGAGAGGAGTCACTGTTGCTTTGTTATCAGGAAGAGTAAGAAAAGGCTTCTGTTTCTCCTCCGGAACAGGGATTGGGGGGTGATCACTCCCCCTTCACTCCCCAGGAGAGGAACAGGCCCCTGGAGCTGGCTCCGCTCCCTGAGCACTCCCTGCTGCCAGCGCCCAAGGGACAAAAATCTGGGACTGCAGCATCCCCATCCCCTGTAGTCTGTTCCTGAGGGCCTATCCATAAACCGGAGGGACCGTTTCTGTGGAGAATTAGCCCAGTGTTAGAGCAGAAACAGCAATTCCTCAAGAAAAGCACCTAAAGACTTAAACGCTGCAAGCAATTGCCAGGAAGCACATTTAATTGGAATAATACTCCCACTGAGCAGATAACAGGATAAACTTCACAAAATAAGATAATGAATGAGGAAGATTTACAGCCAATATTTTGGTCGGGTGTTTAGTTGCATTTCTACACAGTCTGTGTGCTCACAAATGTTAATTTTCTCCTATTCTGTGTGCTCACAACTGTTGGTTCCCTTTGGAAAGCAGATCCCAGAGTCTTCCACAGGATCTGATTAGCAGGGAAAGGGCTGTTAATGTCTGTGGTTCCACTTCAAACTGGAAAAAACCTGTCCCATTAATGGGAAGCCCTCAGGGAAAGAGGAAAGAAGATATTTATGGCCTGGAGAGTTCCTGCCTAAAGAACCAAGCCAAAGCTACATCCCAAAGGCACAGATCCACCAGGTTTTCCTCCAAAATGCAAAACTGGCCCTAGTGAGGATGGAACCACCCAGAGGTAGGAACAAGTTCTCTCAGATTCATCAGACGACTTTCTTTTAAATGAATATGGAAATTCTGTGTTTTAGAGCAAACCCAACGTGATTTCTGGAATACTGCTGTAACCTGCAGCACTTGTCCGGGAATTGTTTCACTTACATCCACACTTGAGGGTTTTGAATTCCAAGAAACCCCAAATCCAAAGGCAAAACCAAGAGGTTTCCTTAGCGGTGCAATGAGGATCCCTACGAAAGAAAGGGGAACCTTTCCCATCTGCAACTCCTCACTCATATCCAGTTGCTCTTGTATATTCCAGCTTTTGCTGCTTAACTTCAGCTTCCCACCTTTATCATATATATACATATATATATATATATATATATAATATAACAAATGTCCCAGTATCCCTCAGAGTAGGGAATGGCTGCCATTCCCTGTTCACAGGCAGGAAAATAAAGGATAAATCCACCGCCTTGTGGAGGTTCTGGAGCTCACCATGTACACAACCACTGCTTCATTCCATCATTTGCCTCAGCTACCACGAAACTGCTGCTCTCACAGTGCCATAAAGCCACCTCGGCTGACATCAACCCAAGCACCTGGGGAGCTCCAGCCACCTCCTGCTCCAAGGCTGCTGTAGGAGGGATCACTTTCCAGCCCCACATAAGGCCAAACGTTTAGTGCTGAGGCTGAAAGGGCTTTCCAAGGCTCTCCCAGCAGGAAGGATGAGTTCAGGAGAGGGACTGAATTCCATGCAAGCACATAGCTGTTCCTAAGGAATTGGCACCGAGCACCAAAAGCAACAGGTATGGAAAAGAAACTGGGAAAATTGCTGTATAGGAATTGCTGGAGAGTCAGCTGGGTGGGAAACATTTCTTGATCCTTTCATTCAAGGGGAACATTTGTGCACCTGAGTTCTGGCTGCCTTAATCCCTGGTTTGGTTTTCATCAGCTTTTGGACATTTTTCTGGTGTTAGCATTAAAGATTTCTGGTGTTACCATAAATCCCAGGAATTGTGAGGAATCTGTAAGAGAACGTACAGGAGCCACCTGGGCTACTGGACGGTCCCTGCCCATGGCAGGGTGTGGAATGGAGGAGATTTAAGGTCCACTCCAACCCAAGCCATTCCATGATTCTGTGATCCCAGGACCATCAGAAGAGGGATACAAAGAATGACATTGAACCCGCCTCAGTGCAAACCAGGGTAAAACCTTCCCCTATCCCCCCCTCCCTGCTCAGAATCCACCTGGGTCCTTCTTGCTCCGTGCTTTCTGCTTCCTGCAACTCCAAGCACCCAGAGAAGGCTCCAGAAGCACTGGCTATATTTTATCTCCAATGACCAATAATAACCAAGGTCAAAATCAAGCAGCTGACCCAGATCCAACCTCCCTTGTATCTTCCTGCCTCATTGCCTCCCCATTTCTCTCCAATCTCAGCTGGAAATAGATCTTTTCCTGCCTTGGCCACAGCTGTTAATTTGTGTGTGTGTGTGTTGTTATTTATTATTTAGCACAGCAAAGCACCTCATGAAGCAGCTCTCATGAAAGGCACTACATAAAAGGAAGCTGCTTCTGAATATTTTAGGAACCCAACGTTCTGCTATTGATATTCTAATTCCATTTGTTTGAGAATCAAGTCAGGCCACAACAGGTTATTCAACAAATTAATAAATGTTGCGGCTTTTGTCTTCCGGAGGGTTTGTAGCTCCTGGGATTTGCACTTTCATGTTTTTCCTCTGGTAAAGTCTGCTACGTTTGTTTGTTCAAGAGAGGAGCCCTGATGTTCTTGTGTGATCCCCTGACTCCAACAGCTGGGGCTTGGAAAGCAAACAAACACTGCAGGATACTGAGGGAAATTGGAAAATCAGGGATTGGACACTCTGCACCTCCCTGTGGTCAATGGGATTTCTCATCCTTCTTCTGATGTTCCTGGGATCACAGAGTCATGGAATGGTTTGGGTTGGAAGGGATCTTAAACCTCTTCCATTTCCACTCCCTGCCATGGGCAGGGACACCTCCCACTAGCCCAGGCTGCTCCAACCCCATCCAGCCTGGCCTTGGACATTCCAGGGACGGGGCAGCCACAGCTGCTCTGGGCAACCTCTGCCAGGGTTGCCTTTGACCTAACCCTGCCATCTCACAGTGGGAAGCCATTCCCTGTCACTCCATGCTCCCATCTCTCCACTCACGTTCCAGCCTGGGGCCTTGCAGAAGTTTCACGTCCCTTGACGTCTTGGGAGGAACGTTAGAGCTGGACCCACCTGCTCCAGAGGTGGGATGTGGGAGCCAGGGGATTCCTGCTAGGTAGGCAATATCCCTGGGACAGCCCGTGCCTGCTATCCTTGGGCACAGGTTATTCCAGAGGAAGATAACCAGAATTCGGCTGCGGATCTGAACCTTGGCTGTGCTGCCTCAGCGCTCCCAGACTATCCTCCCAGGGTTTCCAAGCTCCTCACTTCCTAGGCCTCCTCCTTGGTGGGAGCTAATGCCCCAAGAGTTCTCCACTCTTGCTGTCCCTCATTCCAGCTGCTGGGACATTCCCTATTTTAGGAAGCAAGCTGGGAGCTGTCATCTCCGTGGAAATGAGGTGCTGAAAACAAAGGGAGGCCGGTTCTGTGCAATGAGACCTCGGAAAAACACCGGGACACACTGCTGATCTCTCCAGCATTCCCGCCTCAACCAGAGGGATTTTTTCCGACAAAGGACATGAGATACTGTTTTCAATTAACAGGTGTTCCCCAGCCTCTTTGTGGCCTAAAATTTCCCCTGAATGAAAGCACAAAACCTATTTGTTTAACCTGGACATTTCAGCCTCCTCAGAAGAGAAATAAATGCTGTCTCCTCATTAGTCTGAGCCTTATTCAGGCTTTCATCTTGTGCACAAAAAGGAGGGGAGGGAAAGTGGGAAAGATTCTTCAGGGAATTAACAAAAAACCCTCCACAGTAAGTAAAAAATATCTGTATATCTTGAACATCAGTGTGCAGCTACGCAAAAAGCTGTGCCTTGTCTTTTCTTTTCCCTAGGAAATAGTTCATGGATACCCAATCCTTAACTGGCCCAGCCACAGCATCCATCCAAACAGGAATGCCGAGTTAACCTGGAGAAAAGCAGGAATTAGATCCAGTGAAAACCCTTTTCCCCAACAAAGGCAAAGCCATTTCAGAGGCAAATGGGCAGAAATGGCACAGAAGTGGTTGCAGTGCAGATCTGCCCTTCCCATTGGAGAACCCAAACAGCGCGGGTGTGTCGGTGGGACCGGTGTCAGCTCCGAGGATTATGCCAGGAATGATGCCCCTCACAGGAGATAATGCCGGGAATAATGTCCCCTCAGCTGTACATAAGGAAGTTGGAGCTCCACAGAGGGACTCAGGGGCCACCAGAAAGCACAAGTGTTAAAGTGGAGCTTTCAGCTCCTCAAATTACTCCCTTAATTTATGTGCAGTAAAGTGCACCAGACAACGTGTTCCACACTTAGATTTTAAAAGGATTTTTCCCACTTTGCCTCTTGTCCTCTCCTTTAACCTCCCAGTAAATTCCCATTGGCTGCTGCTACCACGTAAGCTTGAAATTTTAATTCCCTTCCACAGCCCCGTTTCTCTGTGGGTGCAGATATTGTGAAATTAGCAAGAAATGGGGAAAATCACACTGGAAAAATTTCACCTTGAGGGTTTTTATCTCCCCACCTATCACAGGAGTAATGGAGCAGATGACAGAAAGATTTTAATGCTGATTTAACATCTATCTATTTATGCTGCTGCATATATGTATTTATTTGTGTTTCTCCCTGAGCTCGGTACATCCACAGGAGCCAGGAAATGGAGCTGATTAATAGAGCTCCTTCCTCCAAATGCACAAAGTAAATTCGGCCTAAATGATAATCAGTGAGTTTGATTTTATTCTTCCCTCCAGTATCAAGTTGGAGGGAGTGTTTTGGATAGAGGAACACTGATGGAGCCATCCTTCCACAGTCCATACTTTTATTTCACATTGCAATTCCTTTCCATCACAAAGGCTGGAGGGCTGCTGGTAATGTTGGTCAGAAGGTTAAATATTTATAACCTCTATAAAAACATATGCTAATCTGAAAATAGTAAACTAAGCTTAGGACATGGCTCGGGGCAAATTTAAACAAAGTCATCAAAGCAAGAGCTGTGTTTTATACTAAAGCCACAGGCAGAGCACAGCAGGTATAACTCTGAATTTCTTTGTGTTAAGGACAAGCACTAAACCCAGGGCACTGTTTGCATACCAAGGGCTGCCTGGAGCAGGGAATGAATCCACCCCTGAGCCTGTGCTTCAGCCCTTTCCTAGAATCCCAGGGTGGTTTGGGATGGAAGGACCTGAAACCTCCTCCAGTCCCACCCTCTCCCTGCCAGGTGGGCAGAGACACCTTCCACCAGCCCAGGTTGCTCCAAGCCCTGTCTAGCCTGGCCTTGGACTCTTCCAGGGATCCAGGGGCAGCCACAGCTTCTCTGAGTAGCCTGTGCCAGGGCCTCAACATCCTCACAGCCAATAATTCATTCCCAATATCCCATCTAACCCTGCTTTCAGTCAGTTTGAAGCTATCCCCCCTTGTGCTGTCACTCCAGGCCCTTGTCAATATTCTGTCTCCATGTCTCTTGTTGGCTCTTTCAGGCACTGGAAGGCCACAGTTAGGTTGCCTGGAGCTTCTCTCCAGGCTGAACAATCCCAGCTCTCCCAGCCTTTCCTCACAGCAGAGCTGCTCCATCCCTCTGATCCCCCTGGTGCCTCCCCTGGACTCTCTCCAGCAGCTCCAGGTCCTTCCTGTGCTGGGCCCAGGGCTGGGGCAGCTCTGCAGGTGGGGTCTCACCTGAGCAGGGCAGAGGGGCAGAATCCCAATCCCTTTCCTGCTGCCCATGCTGGGGATCAGCCCAGCACAGGGAGGTCCTGGGATGGAGCCAATGACACTTTGAGTAGAGGAAGGAGTGAGGGAACGAAGATTGTGTTAACCTCATTTAGGGAAAGGATCTGTTGGAGAAAAGAAACCCCAGGACTTTGTGCTGGAAGAACCTGGAGACCCAAAAAGCTGAGCCTTGTCCATAATCTGTGGCAGGAAAGGGGACTTGAGCAGTCGGGGCAGCAGTGGAAGAAGCACCAAGGGTCAAACACAGAGGGATTAAAACCCTCTGGATCAAACACCAAGGGATTAAACCCCTGTGGATCAAAACCAACGGATTAAACACAGAAGGATTAAACACCTTCCTCAGCTAACCACTGCAGGAAACCACAATCACATTAACTGCAAGGCCACCCCAGGATTTTTTTGTGACTTTGAGCCAATAAAAAGGAATCCTCCCACAGAAGTCCAGGAGCTTTTGGGCTTGTGTGTGGAGTTTGGGGCTTGTGTGTGGAGTTTGCGTGCAGCAGTGAGGAGATTTGTCCATCACTCTGCCCAGGAAACCCACACCCCACAAACAGCTGGAGCTCTGGACTCCCCTTCCTTGATATTCAAGGCTACCTGAGGGGACAATATCCTCAATCCACGGGTGCTGCTCAGGATGGGAGGTTCCTGGATGCCTTTCCTCTGTGCCCTTCCACATTACCATAACACCAATGACGATCCCAAACGTCCCTTGCACGGGCACTGTTGTGTTTGCTTTGCTGCCTGCTGCTGTTGAGGTAACAGATGTTTTCATTGAGCTGTTCACAATAACCCCTGGGCCGTTCCCCTGAGTGGTTCCAGTTAATTTAAAATGCAGCAATGTGGATGAGGAGTTTGGATTTTGCCTTCCAACGAACATTAACTTGCATTTGTCAACATTTAATTTCATCTGCCACTGCCTTGCCTGCTCACCTGCCTGGATAGAGCCATTCCCAGCTTTTCACAGCTTGAGCTACACAACTAAATAAATTTCACTACATAACTGTGGGCAAGTACTATTTATTCCATCTTTCCCTCCCCTCTAATTCTGGATTATATTTTTAAAAGCCTCGCCCAAGATTCCAGATTGATTCCTCTTCTGCAGCCACACTGAAAATCGTTGTTCTTTTTTGTTAACTCACTGCTGCTTCCTAACCTGTTCCAGTAATTCCTTTATTTAAGCCTGCCCTCTTGTTCCACTGCCTTCCTCTCTACTGGGATCTTATCTTTAGATCCCTCTGAAGTCTCTCCCCATGGATATTCCCTGCATAGTGTTTTCAGCAAAATCTGTGAAGAAGCAATTAGCAGAGGCCTCTGCCTCCTGTCTATTCCCAGATTAAATTCTCTCACCAATTTCTACTTCCAGTCCCTTATACAATCACTTGGTAGGAGCTGTTTTTCCTCTTTATTCAGTGTGAAAGAAAGGATTTAGAGTGCAAAAGCAACTCCGGACGCAGCATTTCCCTTTCTCTCTCCTCTGAGGTTTCCAGAGAGCCCACAAAGGGAACAGCCACTGTGTCCAGTTCTGGCCCCTCAATTTGGGAAGGACATCGAGAGGCTGGAGACTGTCCAGGCAAGGGAACGGAGCTGGGGAAGGGGCTGGAGCACCAGGAGAGGCTGAGGGAGCTGGGAAAGGGGCTCAGCCTGGAGAAAAGGAGGCTCAGGGGGAACCTTCTGGCTCTGCACAACTCCCTGGCAGGAGGGGGCAGCTGGAGGAAATCGGGCTCTGTTCCCAGGGAACAGGGACAGGAGGAGAGGGAACGGCCTCAAGCTGTGCCAGGAGGGTCCAGACTGGACGTCAGGGGGAATTTCTTCACTGTAAGGGTGGACAGGCCTTGGAAGGGGCTGCCCAGGGAGGTTTGGAGTCCCCATCCCTGGAGGTGTCCAAGGAAGGCCTGGATGTGGAACTCAGATCTCTGGGCTGGGTGACAAGGTGGGGGTCGGTCACAGGCTGGATTTGATCATCTTGGACATCTTTTCCAACCTCAGGGATTCTGGGATTCTCTCATATCAGGATAATTGCTAAGAAAAGGCAGGTCCCAGGTCTAATCCTCTTGCAGTCTCCTGGAGATCGTGTCCAGCCCTGTGGCTGCAGTTTTGAGGATAAGCAGCTGCTTTGCTCTGCCCTCTCTTTGCCAGACACTTGCCAGATTTCAGCTCCAGCGTTCCCACCTCTGGACAGATGGCACAGCAGCCAGGGATACACAACTGGAAAGGTACAATTTGCAATTAGGCCCCCAAAAGGGGGAGAAGGGGAGACCGGGATAAGATTTTCTGAAGAATGGGAATGGATCAGCTCACAGGGCTCCACAGAGGGTGGGGCACAGCCAGGACCTAGCTGAAGACAAAGAAGGAATAGGATGTTTTCCTCCTGAACTCGTCCATCCTCCTCTCCCACCGGCTCTGCCCTACACCAGACTGTTCAGGCACAAACCTCCAAGGATTTCCAGGCACAAACCTTTGAGGATTTTCTGTTCACTTTCAAATTGCATTTCCGTATTTAAATTCGAGGAGGAAGAAAAGAAACCCCAAATCCAGTGCTTCCTAGAATCCACCAGGGAAACCTGACATAATAGCTTTGACCCCTGGGCACAACTCTGAATTCTGAGCAACCTTTTATTTCTCCTTAAAAATCAAATGCAAGCTCTGGGAGGCAAGGAGCAACAATGTTCTCGGCAAACTCCATATCCTTGTCAGAAACTCTTTATAACAGGCTCAGGATTTGCACTCCCTCTGGCCAGAGGAAAATGCTGCTCCAACCCTGCTCTTTCCAAACCCCCAAGCTGTCTGTAAAATCACTAACATGGAAATAGAGAAGAAACTCAGTATTTTGGCAGTTGGAAAGTGTCTTCCTCCAACCACAGGAAGGCATTTCCCTGTTGATCCTTGTGTTGTCATAAAAGCAGCAACACCCCTTTGACAAGTTTTGCTTTATCTCTGCAGAACCTCATGAATCTGCTTCCAAGTCCTCCTTCCAAAAGCGTGAGCACCAAGAAATTCTCTTTTGAGTCTGGATAGTCAAGGCCACTTCTATTCCTCAGCTCCATTCCACTCCTCTTCCTCCTCCTTTTGTGAACTGGGGAAAAGGAGCACAGCAAAAAATTGCTGTTGATTATTCCTATTATTGGGAGCATAAGGACCCTGGGGATTATGACCTACATACATTTATTACCCACATCCAAACAGCTTCCATGCTGACTGCAGCAAACAGCAGAGACCAGGAGGATCTGGAGGAGGGAAGAGGAAGGAAGCCATCATCCCCTTGCATCTCACACTCACGGACACCAAGCTGTTAGAAAAGAACCAAAGCAAAAATGCACCAAAATGTCCCCAGGGGACCCTCAGCGCTCTCCAGTTTCCCAGCTTTTGGAGGTCTGGCAAGATCTTCAGCCAGAAGTGTTTTTATGAGACCTTGTCCAAGCCCTGTAAAGTGATGCCAGGGGAGAATGGTGTTTCCACAAGGAGGTTTAGCTGACCATGGAAAGGAAGGCAAAGGAGGTAGAGTGGGATGAGATCTGAGAGGTCCTGGCTGTGTGTCTCAAGGATCACAGGCTCATCCAGCTTTCCCAACATCCCCAAGAGTTTCTGAAAGCTTGTTCATGGATTTAAGCCACAAACCTGTCTGCGACCACAGAGGAGGACACAAGATATCCCCACGTTCACTTCTGGGTGCATGAAGGGAACTTTGCACTTGAGCTGGTTCATAACTGGGAAAACACAAGTTTATCTTCTGTTCCCACTCTCGGTTAGGATTTCAGCCCTCTCCACGGCTGAAATTCTCAAGCCTTCGCAAGCACAGACACAGACTCCCAAACCCTTCTGAAATGCCTGCAAAGCAAGCAGAGGGTGACTGCTGCCCTCATTAGGAAGGACAAAGCCTTCTCAGCAGGGGATAAAAAAAGCAAACCTCACACCGGGGTTTGCCGGGTAGGACACGGGCTCATTCCAATGCTAACCAGATTATCGAGCTCGCTAAAGGCTATCTCTGAAGGGATAGTTGGAATTAGTTGATAGTGATTTAATTTGTGTTGCAGATTGCTAATTAAGCCTGTGAAGAGGACACAAAAAAAAATTAATCCATTAAGTTAAGGAAATACAATGAGAGATGTGGCAGCACTGGAGTCATTCACAGCCAGGAATAAATGGAAAGATTTTCTCCACCTCACCTTTGAGCACAGAGCGTGTGCGGGCATGGAGGTCTGGCCATCCCCACCCATCCCAGTTTCCCTGGATTGCAGGGTATCGTGGAATCATGGAAACATTAAGGTTGGAAAAGACCTTTAAGATCAGCCGAGCACCACCACTAAACCCTGCCCTCCAGTGCCACATCCACACATTCTCCACCATTTCCAGGCACAGCGGCTCCACCACTACTTGCTTCCAAGGCTTGACAATGCTTTCCATGAAGAAATTTTCCCTAATATCCAAACTAAACCACCCCTGTCACAGCTTGAGGCTGTTTCCTCTTGTCCTGTCCCTTGTCCCCTGGGAGCAGAGCCTGACCCCACCTGCTTCCACCCTGGCGGATCCATGGGGGGCTTTGACCGCCAACTCCAGAGCCTGATCCAAGAGGAAAATCTCTCCAGGGAAGGAGAGGCAATTAAAAAGCATAAAAAGCACCCAGGGATGTCCCCTGGGAATGCTCCCAGAGACGGCAGGGCCTCCACATTAATCCTGTTTAATCCAGCTCTCTCAGGATTCCCAGGGATTCCCAAACCACCACAGCCCATCTTGATTTTCAAAGCCAAGTGGTAGGAAGTCAGCTCACACCTCAGTGAGTTGCTCCAACATTTAATTAACCTGTTAACCCCGAAATCACTCCAGGCACTGGAAGTCATTTTACAAAAATATGCCCAGATATCTTCAAAGAGGAAATTTAAAAATTATTTTGGAAAGCAAAATTCAATTTACTCATTTAAAAAAAAAAACAAACCAAACTCTCCACAAAAACAGAGTGTTTTTCAAAGGCCTGTAAAAATACTTAAAGAACAATTAAATCAGAAAGTTATCTTGATTTTTCTTATATCTGAAATTTTCAAGGAGGATGCTCCTTTTTCTTCCTCAATATGCACCAGATTTCCAGGGAAGCTGCTTCACAGCTGGCTGGATTTTTATGACAGGCTGGAGAAGCACCAGGAGATCTGAAGTTTGATGTTTGGCTGGCTGAAAGTTGGGAAGGGCTTTTTGAGGGTGACCCACATACTGCTGGCAACTCCCCTGATCTGATGCAGCCCAGTCCCTTCTCCTCCTGCGCTGCCCAGTTTTTATCCTTTCATCCATTTGGGTTTGAGCTCACTGAGGGTAAATCCCAACCCAAGGAGCCCCCACCCCACTGGGATGCAGCCCTGGGGTTGAGCTGGGGCATTGCACCAGGGGATCCCAGTTTCCACAGCTCACAGCAGCAGATGGAAACAGGATCCTGCTCCCATCAGTGCACCCTGGGGATGTCCATCCTCAGCTAATCATGGAATGGTTTGAGTTGGAAGGGACCTTAAAGCTCCTCCAGTCCCACCCCCTGCCACAGGCAGGGACACCTTCCACTAGCCCAGGTTGCTCCAAGCCCTGTCCAGCCTGGCCTCGGACTCTTCCAAGGATCCAGGGGCAGCCACAGCTTCTCTGGGCAAACTGTGCCAGGGCCTCGCCCCCCTCACAGGGAAGGATTCCAAAGAATCACAGAATACTCTGGGTTGGAAGAGACCCACAGGGTCATTGAGTCCAACTCTCAAGTGAATGGCCCAGCCAGGGAACAAAGCCACAGCCTTGGTGTTTATGGCCCAACTGGGCTGATTCTCCCTCAGATCCAACCTAAACCCACCCTCCTTCACATTAAGGCCCTTCCCCCTTGTCCTGTCACTCCAGGCCCTTATGAAAAATCTCTCTCCTGCTCTCACATGAGCCCCCTTTAGGTACTGGAGGTTTTCCCAAAGCCTTCTCTTCTCCAGGCTGAAGGAATCCCAAGATAAAAAGCTCTGAATTGCTCCTCAAGGCTCCAAGTTTCCAGGAGACCACCTCAGCCACCACCCCCTTCACCCACAGCACAACCCAAAAATCTCTTTCTGGAGAAGCTGCAGATTTCTGGGCAGTGAAAACCACCACCCCCAGCTACATCCCAGCTCAGGACAAAGACCACCAAGTTTATCCCCTCATTCCCAGCATCAGGCACACAGCTGAAAGCTCCTTGGGAATACCTGATGTCAGCTGGCACACAAACCCAGCCACCCCAAGAGCAGGGTCTGTCCCTGCCAGTGAGAACAGGGAAGCTGCAATGCCTGTCAGGAAGGAAGAACTCGATTCCATCCTGCCCTCCAAGATGGAAAAGCAGCAGAGGGTTTTACTGTAACAACTGTTACTAGGCCTCAGCCAGCATGGCTCTCTGCCTTTCCCTGGCAGGGGTTTTGGGAGCACAAACACATCTGTCTCGGCAGCTGGGCCTTCCAAAACACACCACCCCCACCCCCTGGTCTCAGCTCTGCAGCTGCACGCCTTTGTGCGATCCACAAATCATCCAGGGGCATTCTTATGGCATTGAAAGCACCAAAGAATCCCTGCAAAGCCCGGTGAATCCCCACGATCCAGGAACGCTGAAACGCTTTCGCTCCCTTCCTCTGCAAGCTGCTGGATCCTGCTTCTTGTAGCCTTTACACCAAAGCAAACTTAATGTGGGGAATGACTGGCACCTGAGGGTGTTTGTTGGGGGATGAGCTCCTCAAACAGCACCTTTGCCAAGGAAAACATTCCTGGCTGGGGGAACTGCTCTGTCCTTCCCGGAGATCCGCAGGCGGAAGGTCCGATGGAGGCATCCAGGTGAGCACAAACCAAACGGAGCAAACAGCACTGGCCACATGTCCCACAGCCCACAGGTCTCCCAATCTGGAGAGGTCATCCCTAGAGGCATCATGCCAAGGGATTACTTGTGAGTCCTGCCTGGATTCCATGCCACTTCATCCATTCCCAGCAGTTCCTACAGCTGGAGCAGCTCTGCTCATTTATTCACACTGGGATGGTTCAGCCCTCCAAGGGAAAAGAACTTTTCTGTTTCTACATCTCTTTGAAAGCTTCACCAGGGAAGCTGCAGCACCTTTGAAGCTATTGCGAGTCCAGGAAGGTGCCAGGCTGCTCCTGAGTGATAGCACAGCAGCACTGCTCCGGGAAGAGGGACAGGAAGCTTGAAAACAGCTCCAAAGGAGTTAAAGCCCAGCACTTGCCTGTGGGAATCCTGCACCACACAAGGCCCCAGAGATACAAGGGGATTGTCTGGATAAAAGTTGATTAGTCCACATTACAGGGATTATCATTCCCTTTGAACTTTTAACAACTTTGTTAT
This sequence comes from Tichodroma muraria, assembly GCA_013390105.1. Lineage (NCBI taxonomy): Eukaryota > Metazoa > Chordata > Aves > Passeriformes > Sittidae > Tichodroma > Tichodroma muraria. The sequence continues at coordinate 36,980 of WAAG01006643.1, forward strand.
GTCTTTTACTTGCCTTTTTATGTAAAAAAATAAATAAAAAGGTGGAGGGGGTTTTAAGCCAATTTTTTTTTTTTTTTTTTCTCTTAAAGGAAATGATTAATTCTGCCTATTACCAGCAGATAAAGCCCTGGCCACACTTGAAAGGGGGAGTCAATAACGTGGGGAGGTTGGAAGAACCACAAATCCTATTGGACATGCTCTGTCTGGCTTTAGATGTTTCCTTTGTAGCAGGAGCAGGCTGGATTCCTCGGCAGCTCTGCAGCACACGCCGGGATGGCACGGGAGGGGCTGGAATGGCAGGGGCCAACAGGGAGGACAGGAGGCCAATCTTGTTTGGATAGCTCCTGGAAAGCCAAGGAAACGCCAGCTGGAAGTGGTGCAAGCGAGGTCAGGGCAGAGCTGCTGCCTGGGGAGGGTCTGTCCAGAATTCAGCAAGGAAGGGGCCGGACTCAGGGAGCAGAAAACCAGGAATGAAATTCACACTTGGAACTGCACGGGATCAAGGGAGAGCTGGAGGATGAAGATGGAGGTGAGGGGAGTGTGAACATTACCCTGGGCCCACAGCAGCCAGGAGAGTGATCCTTTATGGAGTAGAGCCCTGGTGGGGAGAATCCCTGTGCCCCCCTTGCTTCTCTGATTGCTCCAGCCTGGGATTTACCCCTGTCCTGTCCTTGTGGCCAGGGTCTGCTGCAAGTGCAAATGCCTTGGGAAGGGTAATAGGAAATGAGAGTCCTTGAGGAGGGAGAGGAGGAGTGGGAGCAAACACAGAGGGGCCTCCCACTGCCCCTCTGCGAGATCCATGAACAGGTTAATTAATTCCTCTGGGAAATGTGTTGTTCCCCTCTCTCAGATGCATCTCCACTGGAATCAGGATGATCACCTTGACCCCAGGCCTACTGTCAGGAGACTTTCCCCTGCCTAGGGCTGAGTGTCCCTTTTATCTGAATTGCTTTAACAACACATGGCTTGAATCGTGTTCCATGGGTAGAAAATGCAGCTTTTTCCCTGCTCTGACACAGCGTTCACCAGGAACTGGGCTGGAATCACAAACCCATCCCTCCTGTGCCTTGTGCTCTGTGGGAACACAAGCTGACAGCCCTGAAAATCCTCATGCAGCACCACACAGCCCCAGCAGGAATTCCTGCTTGTTACCCAGGACCACGCTTGCCTCCTAACAGGATCACCAGGGCTGGGAATGACCCAAACCTGTTCACGTGTGTGCCAGAGCCCCTTCCTGCTCCTGCACTGATGATGTTTAGTGGCCAGGTTCTGACACAGCACTTCTGGGGGATGTTTTAACCAGCTCAGGAAACACAGGCAGCTGCAATAATCAACTGCTTGACAACACAGTTCAATTGACTGATGACTAACACGCTGCCATTTTAGCTCCAGATAAGCAGGAGAACCACATTTTCCAGCTTTAAACACACTACCAGCACAAAGAAATCCATAGCATTTCAGATGCCAAACCCCTTTCAAACTGGCAGCCAATATTAGTTAGGAGAAAACGGGAATACCAGGCAGAAAAAAATTCCACTGCCTTGAAATCAAGACAATTAATAATACATGCAGCAACCCCTCAAACCTTTTTCTCCCCTCCTACTGCAAGCAGAGAAAATGAACTGAATTGGAAATTCTGTCAGGAAAAGTACAGCCTCCAAAATGGAAAGACAAAGGCACAGTGAGAAAATGAGCTGTGTCAGGCTCACTTACAACAGCAGCAGTACAAGGGGCACAGAATTCCCTTCAGGAGGCAAAGCAGCCTGGGGCTCACAGCACCTCAGCCAGACCTGCAGGCTGAGCAGTTAGAGCCTGGGGCTCCAGAGGCAGCTCCTGAAAGAACCTGAGATAAAACCTGATAATCTTAGTGTTCAGTTCAACGGGCAAAGCGAGGAAAAGTCCTCAATTTGCTCTCCCCACTCCACCTGCAGAGCTGCCCCAGCCCTGGGCCCAGCACAGGAAGGACCTGGAGCTGCTGGAGAGAGTCCAGGGGAGGCACCAGGATGATCAGAGGGATGGAGCAGCTCTGCTGTGAGGAAAGGCTGGGAGAGCTGGGATTGTTCATCCTGGAGAGGAGAAGCTCTGGGATGACCTCACTGTGGCCTTCCAGTGCCTGAAGGAGCCAACAAGGAAGCTGGAGAGAGAATGTGAACCAGGGATGGAGTGATGGGATGAGGGGGAATGGCTTTAAGATGAAGGAGGGTAGATTTAGATGGGATATTGGGAAGAATTCTTCCTTATGAGGATGGAGAGGCCCTGGCACAGGTTGCCCAGAGCAGCTGTGTTGGCCCCTGGATCCCTGGAAGTATCCAAGGCCAGGTTGGACAGGGCTTGGAGCAACCTGGGCTAGTGGAAGGTGTCCCTGTCCATGGCAGGGGAGGAACTGGGTCCTTTTAAGGTCCCTTCCAACCCAAACTTTTCCATGATTCTGTTCTTGCCCTGCCAGAGAGCCCTTTGTCCCTGTCTCCAGGGAACCCTGGAACACAGGATTCCCAGGATTGTGCCTAGCTTGCATGGCACCCACACCCCTCAAATCAACCAAGCACACCACAGCACAGTGCCAGCTGCCCCTCAGCCTGACCCCACATCCTCCTCCTGCCTGAGGGAAAGCAGGAAAGCAGGAAAGCAGTCACTGTATCCACTGTTCATCCAGTTGGATGTGGAGTTTTCAAACAGAGCAAGTGACCCTTGTGCCCTCCCAGCACCAGGAGCTGTCCCAGGAAGCAGGCGGGGAATGCAGGAGTCCTGGAGGTTCACATGTGCAGAGGAGCTTAAAATTATTAATCGGCTTCTTGCTCTGATTGTTAAACGCTCTCCGTGCTGTAGAACAGGATGCAGCCACGGAGATCAAAGCCTCCTGCACGTGCATAATCAGGGAGAACCGCTGCCCCAGAGCACGGAGGAGAGCATGGATGTGACAGAAGCTGCCGAAGAACAGAGGGCTGAAGGGAGCTGTCCCAGGTCAGGCGGAGCTGTGCTGGTGCTCTGCACTCAGCATGTGCAGCCTTTTAGGGACTGGCTTTGTTCCTGTGATGATGTGGGAATGCCACAGCTCTTTGTTCTGGATCAGCACTGGCAGTCTCAGGAGTGACAGATCATCCCTTCATGACTGCAGGAGATGCAAAACTGCTCAGGATCCTGACTTAATTAGCACTGCGTTCTATCCCACAAAGTGAACATCAAACGTCTGAAATGTAAGGGGTGGCTGGGAAGTAGCAGGAACTGCTGGAGAACAGCGCTCTGCTGGGCTCTTCCATAATCCTGGCATCTACTGGAGAGCAGCACCAGCCTCAGGCCCAGCAAGAGAAAGGTGGCTTTCAGTTCAGAGCCCTGTCTGCCAGCCCTGGAGCCTCCTTTCCGTGCAGACTCTCTGGAGGGACAGGCACCGTTCACTCTTTTAGACATTACAATAATACAGAATGTTTTGGGTTTGCAGGCACTCTACAAGCCTACAGAACAATTCCCCTGGTTCCTCCTAATTCTGTTTCTTTTCAGCAGCAACATCAGTGCAGCCAGATTGCCAGGTTCTGGGATGTTAAAACTGCAGTCAGGTAAGGGGAGAAAATACCCTGCTTGTTTTCTCCCAGCTTTGGGAGCAGAAATTAATTCAGTTGAACCTAACATTGATGAAGGGGACTGAATCACAGGGGAGGTTCAGGTGGGATCTCAGGAAAAGGTTCTTCCCCCAGAGGGTGCTGGGGCACTGAGCAGGCTCCCCAGGGAATGGGCACAGCCCCAAGGCTGCCAGAGCTACCAGGAGCGTTAGGACAATACTCCCAGGCACAGGGTGGGATTGTAGGGGTGTCTGTGCAGGGCCAGGAGCTGGGTTGATGATCCCTTCCTACTCAGGATATTCCATGATTCTGTGACTCATATGACACCTTCCAGGGTGCTCCAAGCCCTGTCCAGCCTGGCCTTGGACACTTCCAGGGATCCAGGGGTAGCCACAGCTTCTCTGGGCAACATGTGCCAGGGCCTGCCCACCCTCACAGGGAAGAATTTCTTCCCAATATCCCGTCTAACCCTGCCCTCTGTCTGATCCAAGCCATTCTTCCTTGTCCTGGCACTCCAGTTCCTGATGAACCGTCCCTCTCTGGCTTCCTTGTGGGCCCCTTCAGATGCTGCTCTGAGCCTTCCAAGCAGGGAGTGGGGAGAGCAGAACAAAGCCCTGGAGGGGAATTGGAGCTTTGTAAGCTAGAAGGGGAAAGAAAAGCCTATCAAACCCAGCTTGTAAGATTAAATGAGGTAAAATATGCTGTGGGCCTTTGTTGTTTTAAAATCCCTTTCCCGCTGCTGCATTGTTTCAACTAATGAAGAAACATGATTTCAATCCAAGCAGCCTGTTACTCCCTACCACTCGTCTGGGCTCCCATGGGGCAGCCTGGATTGCAGGGACACAGGGAAATCTGTGGCCCATGCTCTGGGTCTCTGGGAAAGGTCTGGCCAGAGGTGCTGGGCTGGAGAGGGAAAACTCAGCCCAGAACAAGCTGCAAAGGAGACACTACTTTAGTGCGAGGCAGCACCCAGGTATTGGGACCTAGGGGATGAGCTTGGAGGGTCAGTGCTAAACAGCCTTCAGCAGGTCCCAGAGCATCCCACAGCTCCTGAGCTCTGCCCCTGGAAAAGCCTCATTCATCCTTGTTTCCGCCTGGACACCTGTGCAGTTGTTAAACCCTGCATACTGCATTGCATAGCTGTTCACAGTGATCGTTCCTTACAATCATGGAATACCCTGAGCTGGAAGAGACACACAGGGATCATCTAGTCCAGCTCCTGACCCTGCCCAGGACATCCCAGCTATCCCACCCTGTGCATCCGTGGCAGTGTTTTCCCAATGCTCCTGGAGCTCTGGCAGCCTCGGGGCTGCGCCCATTCCCTGGGGAGCCTGGGCAGTGCCCACCACCCTCGGGGGAAGAACCTTTTCTTGAGATCCAACCTAACCCTTTCCTTACGCAGCTCCGGCCTGGGTTCTGCTGTCACTGACATCACTGTCCCTGGTCACAGAGAGCAAAGAGTGGAGCTGCTCCTCAAGGGGAGCTGCTGACCCCAGAGAGGTCTCAGTGATGGGGCTTTGTGGTGTCTGTGCAGGGCCAGGAGTTGAATTTGATGATCTTTGTGGCTCCCTTCCAACTCAGGCTATTCTGTGATTCCACCCTTGGGATGGGTGGAATTCTACCTTCCCACCTCCCCTCCATCCCTGGGGCAGCTGTCACCCCACAGCCCAGCTGGATAGGTGCCAAAAGCTGAGAAGTGCTTCAGCTTCTCCCAAAAGCAATGCCCCACAGCAAATCCAGCATTTTCAGGGAGCCCAAGGTGCTGCTCCCACCGGAGTCGCACAGCCAAGCCCTTTGTGGGGGCTGCCACAATCCACACCCACAGGGAAACACATGAAAAACCCACCCATGGGGATTTTTTTTTTTTTTTTTGCCCCGTGCCAAACTCGGGCAAAACCACACCCTTCCACCAGGCAGCACTGTCTTCCCAAGCCGAGGAGCACAGCCCAGCTCCATGAACTCCAGTGGATTATTTTTGCTGCCTTGAAGCAGTCCTGGCTGCTCCAGCAGCGGCCACACGCTCATGCATAATGCGCTTGCTGCCGCTCACGGAAATAATGGATCGGTGACATCGGAGCCGCTCGAGCGGAGCGCGGGGCACCGGAGATCACAGATGGAATTTCTTTATTGTTCCACGGCCGCTGCTGGGTTGTGTTTCCCTCGCTCAAGGTTAAATCATTTCTGTTTGGAGCAATCGCTGCGCTCTGCATTACACGCCGGCAAAATTAATGCCCCCCCCACACACCCCGGGCCAGCAAACTTCACCCGCCTCTCCCGAGGATTCCTCCACCCCTCTGCTCCTCCTCCAGGTGATTTCTACTCCCTACGCCCCTCACTAATTTGGGAATGGCCTGGGAATCAAATCAGGTGTTTGCCCCATTAACTACTGTGTAGAAAAATCTGATAAGAGTGGGAATTGATCTCTCTCTTTGGAAGCACTTCCAGCAGAAGGAACAGATTCCCGTCCTGGGAAGGGTGACAGGCTGTGGCTTTCCTACTGCACAGAGTTCTAGCGACCCATCAGAGAGGAGGCAATTGCTGTCCTTGACAGGCTTAGCTGCTGATGGAGGGATGGGATGTGCCCTGGTCTCAGCACCAGAGATAAATCCCGGCTTCATGTTGGATGGTTGTTATTTGCTTTCAGGAGCTGGGCACCTCTCCCTGCTGACTTTGATCTCAGAAAAAGCTTTTATCTTCTCACTGAAGGCTTCAACCACTGCCTCTGTCTCCTCTCAGCTTCGTTTACTGCCCCCACCACTACACAACACATGGATGTTGTGTACACATGGATGATGGATGTTGTTCCCTCTCAAGGCTGGGTACCAATTCCAGACATCCAACTCCAGGTCAAAACCAACCAGGACCATGAGGGGATATGGAAGTACATCAGCTCCAGTTGAGGAGCACCAGGTATGAGAAGCATTTGGTGGAGCAGCCTGGATCAGCAGACAACCAAAACTGAGTGTATATTCACCTTAAATCTGAAAGCTGAGCCCCGAATGAGACAAATGCTGTGACGTACTTCTTTGGTGATTAGCACAGCTGTGACTTCTCAGGGGCAAGGCTGCTTGTAATCCTTTCTTCCACACCTCACCCTGCTCGGTGACAGAGTCCTCTCCTCCTTGAACTCCAGGGTCAGCACTCTTATCCCGGCAGGATCAGCAGCTCCCAAAGCCCTGCACGTGCTCAGCCACCGGAGAGGAAGAACTGGGAAGAGCTGCAGAGCCTGGTTCTGGAAGAATTCCCTCTGGATAAAGCAGAACAAGAAAGCACTCTCAGTTCTCTGGATTTCTGGTACTGGTAGGAAAGCTTGAGAACAGCCAGGATGATGTTTTATTTGATTACTTTTAATCGAGCTGAGATTTTACTTAGAAAAAGCCTTTCCAAGACTAGTTTTGAAACTGATTTGAAAGCATCTTCCTTTCCACTGTGATCCTTAGCCATATTTCCGAGGCTACCAGAGCTCAAGGAACATTTGGACACTGGAAGATTGTTGGAGTGTGCTGCACAGGGCCAGGAGCTGGACTTCATGATGGGTCCCTTCCAGCTCAGCATATTCTGTGATTCATAATGTCAGTGGGAAAAATATTATTTAGATTGAAGTCATTCCATGAGCTTTTTAATGGGGAAAAATAACCAAAGATGGAAATGACTCAGTAATTTGCACAGCTCTTGGACGTGTGAGCTACGCCTGAAGTCTCCTTCTCCCCACTTTGGAAAGAGATATGAAATGGTTCTCAGCAAAGTTGCTGCAGGAGATCCCAAAAAGCTCTGCCACAGCTCCCCCACCTGAGCCCACATGGAGGGACTGCATTTTGAATCCCTGCCAGCTTTTGGGTGTCCATCAGCCCTGCAGGGCTGGGATGCTGTGAGCAGAGGGCCCTCCAAATCCCGAAGGCTGGGGGAACATGGAGATGAACCAGGAATGTCTCAGGAGGCCTGAGGGGAGCCCAGCTCTGCTTCAGCCCATGCTCAGCCCCACAGAACTCCTGCAGCCATGGAAGAGCCTTGGGACCACAGCCCATTGGGATGCAGCATGAACACACTGGAGAGGGGAGCTCTTCCTTCTCCCTGGACCCAAACAAGTCCAGTGGAGAAGGTTTGGGACATACATCCCTGTGACTTTTCCCTCTGACTCATCAACCCCTCCTTCCTCTGATCCAACCCATTTCTTCCAACTTCTATGATGCAGGGGGTTGGAACTGAAAGATCTTTAAGGTCCTTTCCAATCCAAACCATTTTATAATTCCTGGGAAATCAAGACCTTCACAAGCTCAAAAATGGCAAGGAACAGCCCGACAGCATCAAGTCAGACTTAAACAGAGAGCATGGATATAAACCTTGGTCACTGTGGCAAATTCCTGCAAATTTCCAAGGACTTGGATGGGAAAGGAAAGACAAACCTTCTGAGCAATGAGGGGGGAAAAACAGGAGTGAACCTTTCTTAGTGTCAAAGCAAGACAAAAATAAATATGGTGGCAAAGCCTAAAAGCAGCAGCACAATAAAGGCAGCAATAACTCCTGCTCAGTGACACCAGGCAGCCAAGCTCCGCTGGGATAAATGACAGAGAACTTCCTCTGATAAACTAATAAAAGAGATTTCTAGGAGTAATCATTGATTTGACAGGAAGTCAAACAAATCTATCCATCACTGCTGACATGTGTCTACAACCTTCCAAACAAAGCGGCGTCGGGAGGGAAAGCTGGAGCCAGCTGCCCACACTGTCTCAAATGCCACGTGAAGACAGCCAGCGGCAGGCGCCTGGATCGAACGCTCCCTGCCACTCACTCCTGGCTCCTCTCTGATCCTTCTGGATCTGCTTCTGAGGCCTCCAGACATCAGACAAACCCTGGTTCCCCTCCCACATCCTGCCCCTGCGTGAGGCAGTGTCTCCATCTCCACCAGAGATAAGGAGAACAAGGCCTGGAGTGGTTCCATCCCACGCCTCTCCTGCTCAGGGGTGGCTGGTGATCTTCTCCAGACCCTGTACTGGGGGGTCTATCTGGTCAGGACTGAGCCAGGCTCTGGTCTCTGAGGCTCTGTGCGCTCCCAGCTCTGGCTGTGGAGCTTTGGCCATGGCCTAAATCCGAGCAGAACAAGTCTTGGCCACCTCCTTTGGATCTGGGAATGCATCAGCAAACAGCAAGCAAAGCAAACCATCTCCCATTGCGTGTCCCAGTTAAAGAGCCATCCAACTGGGCTCTCTGGGAGGGGAGCAATGTGGAGCTCAGCGAGACCTTGCTCAGGCTCTGTGTCACTGAGGTGTGAGAGAAGCTCAAGGCACCCCAAAACCAGTTCCCTGCCTGGAGCAGCTCTCCAAGGACTCCACATCCAGTCTGCAGAGGTGCTGAGCCCCTCCAGAAGGGCCTGTTTGACCAGGCACAGCACACACCTGGCCAGCACAGCAGAGCAGGCAGATGATGGGATTTTGGCATATCCCCAGGATTTCCATTGCTCTCCTATGAGCTCTTCCCCTGCACTCTGCCCAACAGGAACGGCCTGACTGCATGGGTGTGTGATGTCCCGAGCCTCCCTTGTCATTTGTCTTCTCCTGGAAAATCCCAGGAGCGCTGTGAGGTCACAGACTGGTTTGGAATGGGAGGGACCTTAAAGTTCATCTCATTCCACCCTAACCTTCCACCAGACCAGGCTGCTCAGAGCTCCATCCAACCTGACCCTAAACCCTTCGGGATGGAGCATCCCTGTGTTGTCACTGTGCCAGAGAGCAGAGTCTTGGGGAAGCCAAAGCCAGATTTTCCCAGCAGGACCTGGAAGCTGGGGCCCAGCTCCCATCTGTGACCTGGGAGCAGAGGCAGCAGGAATATTGCAGGGACAGCACAGCCTGAGTTGATTGGAGCAGTTTGGTTCTCCCCCAGCCCCGAGTTAGGATCCCTCCTGCTGAGCTGATGCACTGGGAACCCCAAATCCTCCCTAAAACAAAGTTGAGACTCCCTTCCTCTTTCCAGTCTGGCTTTCTGAGGTTCTTTAATCATCCCAAATCAGCCCCTCCACGCTACTCTCCCTGGGCTGTCCTGGGCATCTGTGCTGGCACAGGACACAGCAGCAGTCACTCACTTCAGTCAGCACATCAGAAATAAGGGATAAAATCCTGCTTCCAGCTCCTCCCCCAGCTCTGTTGGAGCACACAGCATTAACAGGCTGCCATTAGCAGATGAGGCTGGGTTGGTTTTTTAATTGTAGGTTTTATTTCTAATTTCAAAAGCAGTGTTTGATCCCGGAGCCCTCGAGGCTCAGATATTTATGACAGACTCAGACCCAACCCGGAGCACGCACCTTTTTTCAAAACCGCCCTGCTGGTAGACGCCTCTCCTTTTAAACACAGCAAATTTGGAACGTTCAAACACCGTTTCTCAGAACATGAGGTGATTTGCAGCAAAACATTAAGATTTTGCACAAAATTTGCAAGCCACCCTCCTAAAAGAAACAAGTCAACCAAGTGAAACCCCCAAAGCAGCACAATTTTTGAGAGTGTTGCTCTGCCAAACCCCTTCTTATTTGTTTTCCTTTAAAAAGCAGGCAAAACAGCTCATAATATTTTTATTTTGTTTTAATTGGTAGGAAGAAAAGGAACTGAAAGCTTTCTGGGAAGCTGTGCTGCTAAAGATAAAAGGCATTCTGAGGATTCCCACTGAGCTCTCCTGTACTGCTGACACCAGGTGCCATCTCCATGCTGGGAACTCTCCCATCCTCAGCAAAGTTCCCTTTTCCTGCTGGCAACAGGCTCAGCACGCCCTGGCCTCTGGGAATGGGATTCATCTGGGTATGTCACACTGGATCTCCCATTCCTGCAGCTGAGAGATGTGGGGATGGGGGAAAGAAATGGTGCAGCTCTGAGAGGAATAAAGGAAGGGTTGGGCACACTGTGAAAGAACATCTTCCTCATGGAATTGGAGCCAGCAGATCTTGTTCCATCCCAAGATTCATTTGTTTCTTGTTTCCTCCACCATTTCTTGTCCTCATCCCACTCAAATCTAGCAGTGAGAAGGAGACTTTGCTCCATGGCTCCCATCTTCATTAATCCAGCAACCTCAGGAAGCAGCTTTTGTGTCCTCCTCTGTCCTTCAGAGTGGCTTCCCTGGTTTCTCTGGCCACTTGCTGCTCCAGGCTGTCAGCACCCTTGGGAAAGCTGTAACCACCTCCACAGCTCTATGCTGGGACCACAAATGGTTCTGGTTTCAGAAACTCCAAAATTACTGCAATCCCTGCATCCTGGACTCATCAGTCGAAAGCACTCGGGAAATCCACGGAAAAGGACTGTTCATACTCCCTGAATGTAGTGGGGAATGGATAAAACATTCTTGTGCCAAGAGAAATGGGTGATCCGAAGATTCCTGTGCTCAGCACGGCCACCAGACACTAAGGAAGGAACTTCCCAGGAGTGCTGCACCCTTGCCAAGGAGCAGTGATTGAAATCCCCAGCAAGCAGAGGAGTTGGAAACTCCAGATGCTGCTGGAACAACAAGCTGATCCCTAAACTGCAGTGAAGATTTCCCAACACCTTGCGATGTTTTGGGATCAATCCCTCTGACACAGGGGGGCTGCCAAGATGCAAAGTGCAACGGCAGCAGGTGACAGCAGGATATGAAGAAAGGAAATGCAAATATTTGGGAGAGCAGCCCAGAGGAGAGAGGAAAAGGCTGTTTTGAGGCTTGGAACCTCCAGGCTACCGGAGTCAGCAGCTCATGGAAACGCACATTAACAGGGGACTTCCAGCAGCCACCTGGGAGTGGGGGTGGCAGGACCTGACACCTTGGATAAACAGTTTGGAGGCGGGTGGGAAAGTCCTCGTGCCTGGCTGGGGGGAAAAAAGAGAAGTGCATATCCACATCCCAGCCCTGCTCAGGCGAAGAGGTGAGAGACAGTGAAGAGAGGATCTCCCGAAATTAGGTGCTAATTCCCCGGAACAGGCTGTTGGCACACTCCCAGCACACAGGAAACCCTCCCAGGATGGTTTTGTTCCTCTGAGCCGCTGGAAGGCAGGAATTGGCTCCCAAAGGAAGGTGCTGCTGGCACGGGTGCCCAAGTGTCTGTTCCGTGTGAGAGAGGGGTCCTAATTGGCACGGAGGGAAGCGGGGGGATTGCTGGAGTTCTGGGTTCCTCCCCCACTGTTCTGAAATCGGGAAATGACAAATGCTGATATCCTCCATAAATATCTATTTTAAACCATTGCTTCCCCCAGCGTTCCCACCACCTCCCCTCCCACCCCTGCCCACGGATGAGCACAAACTCTGGCTCAGCACAAAACCCAGCCTAGTTCAGGAGCTGACCTTCAGCTTGGCTGGTTTTATCTCGTCTGTGCTCTCATCTGCTTCCTCTCCATGGAAGTGAGCAAGCACCCCGAGGAAATGTTCTGAGAAGCCATGTGCAGGAAAGGGCAGCCAACCTCCCACTCCCAAAATCCTGACACAGTGTGCATCCAGAACCAAAAAAATAGGTGTTGGAAAAGTCTCTGCACACGCTCACCAAACCCAGAAAATGCAGCTCCTAAATGGCAGGAATTACTATCAGTGTTCCTTTGGTTAGTGTTAAAATTGGGATATTGGGTGCAGGAGGGCTTTGAGCATCTTCATGTTGAATTTATAACTCAGAGAACCACTTGTAGGATCTCTCTGCTGACTAAAATCCCTCTCTCTCCACACCTAAGGAATAGGTGCCTCCAGCCATGCCAAGGATTGGAAAAGGTCTAATGAAAACTCGGAATTTCTTTGCTAAGGAGCAACAGGAAGCCACCAGGAATGGGAGAAACTGTGGGACTCTTCTTTCCAGCTGAATGGGAAACAGAAGGAAGGTCTCCAAAGGGAGTCCATACGCACAGAAGAGTGATCCCAGAAGGGAGGGGGCTGTATCCCACCAAGGGACACCAGGAAGTCTCCAGTGGGGAGAGGAATCAAGGTGGAAAATCAGCAGAGAGATGGAAATAGTCCCCCAGGAAAGCAGGAGCGAGGGAAAGGTATCTGTGAGAGTGTCCCAGCTGGAATCCTCACTCTGTTCCTGCAGCATTCATTCTCTTTAGCAGGAGGGAGATGTTAGTGAAGCCAAGAGACTCCAGAGCTGTCTCCAAAGGCAATCCATGCCAAGGAAAAGCTGCAGGAAGCAGAGAGAGAGTGAGTGTGGCACTTCCCAGAGGAACTCTGGAGAGACCAGCAGCCAAGGAAAAGTCTTCAGTGCCTAACAGGAGAAGATGAGGAGTCCTGTTAGCACAATGCCTCTCATCAGGAATTCTGGCCTCCCAAAATCACAGTTTGGGAGCCAAGGTTGAGTTTTGGATTTTGATTTCACTTTGGTGAGGTGTGGATTAGCTCTTTAAAACATCTGAGTTCTGAAAGACTGGGATTAATGTCTCTTACAAAGGGAAGCCACCAGAAGTTGGCAGGGGTTTCACTCACCAATTCTTCCTCAAATCCTGACCTTTGCAGAAGAGCTTCACCCTCCAGGGTGGCCAGTGAGCTGCCACAGGGATCCAGTGGGAGTTGCATCCCCAGGAGCAGAGAGATGATTTCTCCAACTGGTCCATCTGAGTTGGCACCTGTGGTGCCTGCCAGGATTTCCAGCTGGAAACGTCATGCTTTCAAGGTGATTTGGGACATCTGGTTATTTGTCACCACCATCAGAGGTGTTCCCATCCTCAGGATCCTTTCCTCAAAACATTTTTGTAGAAGGATTCGTTTGCCTTGGTTCAATAAAGCCACGTGTTTAAGCAGAGCAGTTTAGATATTGATTCTGGTAACATTTAGTCAGGATAATTTTGGCAGATGGAATATTTTGGCTGGAAGGATATGCTTTACTTGCAGAACAAACTTCAAGCAGTCAAAAGGAAACATTCTCCAGACCTCCACTGGCTTGTACCTGAATATCCCACAGGAAAAAGCATGCAGATCTGTGTGTGATTCTGTGATTTACAGCAACCAAACCACTCAGTTCCACCCTCTTGCCATGACAAATGGGAGCAGAACCATCTCCTGACTCAGGGAATTCCTTTACAGCCTCACAGCTTCAACTCCATTTGTGCCTCCTCACCAGGATGCTGCTGCGGGATGCGCGTGGCTCATCAGGACCCGGTGCTGCCCTTTTCCAGAAGTCTTTTCACTCCCTGAAACCTCACCTCCTTGGAATGCAGAGGGTCCCCAAAACCCCCCTCAGTTCTCCCACCTTTCCCCTGGGAGTGTGTCTCCCTGAGAAGCCTTTGGGCAGGAGCATCCTTTGTGGAGCTGTGGTTGTTCCAGCAGATAGCAAAGAGAAGCTATTTTCTGATAGCAAAGATAGTTTATCTCCCTCGACAGATTTCAAGGCAGCTTTAAAACTCCCAGCAAAATGCTGGATTTCCCCCATTCCAACCCTGATGGTGGAGGAGAGATAAGAGACATCAGTGTTATTAACCTGAAAATGGGACGGAATTGGGGAGATAGAACCCAAAGCCCATTAAAATTCTCCTTGTCTCCCAGGGGTCACGAAAATGAAGTGGAACATTTTAATGAAGCCGTGCTGGGAGTGCGGTTCCCTCCCTCCTGACACCCTCACAGCCACACCCCACACACACACAGAGTCTTGATGAGCCCCTGGCAATACAAATGATGCCAGACTTCCCATCCCAAGAGGATTCTTCCCTGTGCCTGACCCTGGCAGCTGGCCAGGGCTCTGGCAGGAGCTCCCCCACAAATCACACCTAAATGATTCTTTGAACGTGCTGAAGTGAAGAACATCCTTTCTCTAAAGCACTCTTGCCTGTATTGGAAGGGAGATAATTTTTCAGGCATCTATTCACCCTTCCTGGGAACACAGAGGCCATTTTCCCAAGAGATTCCAGATTTCCGAGGCCCTCCTTTAGCACAGCAGTGCCTTGAACAAGGAAGAGCAGACAATGAACAGGAGAGGTGCCTCTCCCAGCCCTTACCACTTCCGAATGAAAATTCACTGTGAAAATTTCTTGCCCTGGGGGAGGACATGCCTAAAAAGCTTCTAGAAAATGGGGATTCAGGTCTCAGCTCTCCAATATCTGGGGAATATTTAGAATTTAGTCTATCCTGCTTCTTTAGCTGTGGAAGGTGAGATGCTGGGTGAAAGAAGGGCGAGGGAGGCAAACCCAAATCCCTTTCTGGCCTCGAGGCACTCACAGAACCTGACTCCAAAAGCTGAGCATCTCCTTTCTAACTGGAACAGGAGCAAAATCAAAGACCAGGTAAAACTTAAATACTTGCAAGGTCTGATACCACGACGAATGTGGCCCCAGCTGGGGGAGAGGCAGGAACAATAACCTGGAGACAGAGGGATCAATGCTCCAGCAGAATCAGTTGCTGCTGCCTCGATTACCATAAGTAGGACAGACAGCTCTGAAGGTTAATAATGTTTAGCTGCAAAAAAAGAAGCTGCAAAAGAATTGGAAAAATATTTCAGAAAGATGCAGAGGTACATTGGGTCTGCACATGTGTAAAACCTGCTGGAGGTTTATTTTAATCTTACAGAGTATTATTGGGACTCTGACATGAGCTTAAGGATGGTTCAGGTTACCCTGGATTTCTAACCTTGAGGTTAATTGACAATTGTCATTGAGAATGTCTCCACTAATTGATAAGCTTGATTAGACTTAAAAATGTAGGCACTATGTCTCCATATTTGGGTAAAAAAAAGGCTTCCCAGACTCATAACATACAATCAAGTGAAGTGAAATGACCTTTCTGCACCACTTTGATTGCTGTGCTTTATAAGCTGAATTTGATCTTTTTTTTTTCTCCTCTCCTTTGATGTCCCAATGTCCTGGGTTCGGTTTTTGTTCCCCAGCCAGCCTCAATCTTTGTGTTGTTTTTAGTTCATAATGTGAATTAGGAAAGAGATCCCAGCTCTGTTGTCAGTTCATATTTGTGCAGATTTCCACAGGCAAGGCTGGAAAAGAGGAGGATGCCCTGCCCAGGGCCCTCCAGGCCCAGCTCTGCTAGGCCAGGCCTTGGTGGATTTTCACTGTTTGTTTTCACTTGCTCTCCTGTTTGCTTTCCCAGCAGGTATCAGATCTCCTGTTCAGATAACTCCAGCACAAGCTGGCACTGATCTCTGCGGAAGCTTTTGAGTCCTGGGATCATCAAAACACCAACAAATCCAGCTGAAAATCACTCAGCTCCCTTGTTTTGCATTAATACAGATCCAGTTAATGAAAAAACGGGAAGCGAGCTCGGAGCTGGGGCTGGTTCCTCTATACATTATTCAGCCTGGCACTGCCACACTGCCTTGGCTGGGCTAAACATTTAATTACAGATTCATTTGCTTTTTGGGTTCCCTGATGACATTTAATCCTTTCAGCTGTAATAAATGACTCCGGCGCTGGGTGCTCTTTAACCAAAGCACAAGGTTTTTTTCATAACCGCTTTTTTATTGGAACATTTGGGGCTGGCTCACTTTTTTTAATCAAAGCTCGGGGTCAGATTGCCTGGCTGGCATCAACAGCCCTGCATTGACAATGGCAGAGTTACATTCATTGAATATTCTGCCTTCATCCTGTGCCTTGGAGAAATCCAAAGAATGGCTCTGTTCTTGCCAAGCCCCTTTTTACCAGCAAAGAAAGGAGATTTTCCTCACTTTTTTTCCCCTCCAACCTTTGCCCACCAGAACTGGCTTTCATTTTCCCACACACTGTCATCTCCACTTGTGGAAAGCACCAAAAGTAAATATTTCACTCCCCTACTCTTTTTTTTTTTTTTTCCTGTCAGACAGCTGAAATCCAGCCAGACTTGTACGATTGGATTATCCTCATCCAAGGATACAGACATTTATCATTTGCTGACTCCTAAAGTCAGGCAAGTTATGCAGAGCTCTGTGCAGAGCTGCTTGAGTCACTCAGGGAGGTGAATGGGGAGTGACAACGACAGAGATAAATTTGGGGCCATTTCCAGATGCTGCCTGTGAATGGACGTTCCCAGCACAGTGCATTTCCCTGGCTCTCTCCCAGCAATTCCTCCAAGGTTTGGGACAAATACAGATGCACAGATCCTGTAGTGGGTCACAGTCCTGGGAAGGTTTGGGTTGGAGGGACCTTAAAGCTCATCCTATTCCAGCCCCTGCCATGGGCAGGGACACCTTCCACTAGCCCAGGCTGCTCCAAGCCCTGTCCAACTTGGCATTGGACACTTCCAGGGATCCAGGGGTAGCCACAGCTTCTCTGGGCACCCTGTGCCAGGGCTTCCCGACCCTCTACAGGGCAGAATTTCTCCCTAATATACATCCTAAGTCTTGGGCAGGGCCTGCTTTTCCCATAAGATTCCAATGATGTACTCCTACTCTTGTAGTTTAAAGCCATTCCCCCTTGTCCCAGCACTGTCTCTGTAGAAAGTCCCTCTCCCTCTTTTTCATGAACTCCCTGGAAGTGCTGAAACGTCACAAATTGGATTTGACTTCCTCACTCCTGTTGGGTCATTGGGCAGTGCCAAGGCTGCAGAAGTGCTCCTGGAAAGGTGGAACATGGATGAGCTGAGAAATCGATGTGAGGGTTTGGAGATGGCACAGGCACAGCCAGGGGAGAAAATCCTGCTCCAACCTCTGATCTCATCCCAGCAGAATCATCCAACAGGGACACAGGCACGAGCAGTAGGTGTCAGTTGGAATGAAGTGGTGTTTAAGGTCTCTTCCAACCCAAGGAAGAGATTCAGGGTCCCCTGATTCACCCAGTCCACAGGGCTGAGCCCTCAGTTGGAGGCTGGATCTGAGCTCCTGCACAGACTTCATCCTCTGAATCCTTTGGGAAAGGCACGCCCTGCCCAAAGGCAAGCAATGCCAATGGGGCAGGCTGGGAAGCCAAGGATGACTCCCTGGCTGGCAAGCACTGCTCAGAATATCCCAAACACCCCTTGTTTCCTCTCCTCCTGTCCTCGTGCCCTGCTGACACCCCCAGTTCTCTGCTTTGTTGCTGTTTATTCCCAGGCTTTTCCTCTCTAATCCACAGCAGCGTGGCAGTACCTGGCTTTCCAGGCAGCTGAGAGGGACAAAGGACACCATCCACGTTTCCCATTTAAGGGATTTATTCCACAGAAACTCCTTTCCTGCTGTCTTTACAACTGCTGGTCCATCTGAGCAGCAGATTCCTACCTCTAGGAACTTAAACTTCCCCCAGACTGACAGAAGGCTCGGAGATAATTAAATACTGAGAAATCCTGGGAAAAAAATATGGTGGGAATGGGGAAGAGACAAAGCCAAATGAGTGGCTTGGCTGTCATGTGAGCTGAGAAAACTGCTCCACTTGGCAACCTGTGAGTGCCAAGAGTGAAAGGACCTGGAGGAAGGGGACAGGGGCACATTGGCTCTGTGGGAAGAGATAATATTATGAAGGGGGAGACAGAGGTCAGGAAAGTGGGATACAAACCCAGGGGCTCATTAGTTCTGCTGCTTGTGGAACAACTGCCTGGAATCACCTTCATTGCTGGCTGCTGAAACAGCAAAGTTTAGCTCAAAATGTCACAAACCTCTCCAACACCCCGGGAAAGCAAAACACCTTTTTAACAAGCAACAAGGCAGGGAAAGGGCCCAAAAAGCAGGAACAATGTCCTTCTCCAAGAGCTGGGAAAACGAGCAAGGGCAGAGTCTGACCACTCGATGTTTAGGGGCTCTGCCAATCTCAGGGACGTGCTCAACACCCTGCAGTGCCTCGAGCTCAGAACCTCAGACAGAAGCTGGCCCTGACCCAGCTGCTGGTACAAACCCAAAATTACCCAAATTACTCAGGCTACAAACACGGAGATGCTCAACAAGGAATATGAGCTTTGGGGGATCAAAATTAAGGGGTAGAACAATGAGATGAGGCAGCCTGGCCTTTGTGAAGGAGAAGATTAGAAAGAAGCAACATTCCAGGTCCCACCATTCCGTGTTCCACAGGTGTTTGGCACACTCACTCCCAACATGTCATAGAATCATGGAATACTTTGGGTTGAGAGGGACCTTAAAGCCCATCCAATTCCACCCCCTGCCATGGGCAGGGACACTTTCCACTAGCCCAGAGCGCTCCAAGCCCCATCCAACCTGGCCTTGGACACTTCCAGGGATACAGGGGCAGCCACAGCTTCTCTGGGAGACCTGTGCCAGGGCCTAGCACCCTCACAGGCAACAATTCCTTCCCAACATCCCATCTACCCCTATCCTCTTACAGTAGGAAGCCATTCCCCTTGTCCTGGCACTCCATCTCTTGGAAATATTCTCTTTCCTTTTTTCCCATTGGCTCCTTCAGGCACTGGAAGACCACAATTAGATCACCCCAGAGCTTCTCTTCTCAAGGCTGAACAATCCCAGCTCTCCCAGCCTTTCCTCACAGCAGAGCTGCTCCATCCCTCTGATCATCCTGGTGCCTCCCCTGGAATCTCTCCAACGGCTGAGTTGTACTTTGAGAACAGCTTTCTCTTCTGCCAATCCTCCTACTCTTTTCTGTCATTTCTCTGTTTTCCTCTGTTTCCAGCCACCCATTTTGACCCTCACTGTCTTCTTCTCCGTGTCTCTCTGTGAGCTTTTGGGTAACAAATATTCCTGGCTGCTCCTTCTCCTTCCTGGTCCCCAGAACACCGAAGAGCTGCGTCTGTCAGCATCTCCCAGCCCCCTGCCAGGCCTGACACAGCCTGTTCCCACTGACAGGGAGCGTCTGGCAGCTCCCTGGGAGCCACATGCCTGTGCAAACATCCCAACAATCAAAGCATTCCCTGCTCCCTGCACAATCCAGCATGCACTGGAGAGGGCCCACCAGTTGGAATCACTGTGAGGACAGAAATGAGGATCTGTAGGATTCACAAATCCTGGCAGGGTCCAGATCAGTGGGACAGCACTGTCCTTCCCACCAGGAGTCCCTTCTCTTGGAGCTCTCAGTCCTACAGCTCAGCCAGCACCAGGATCATCCCATCCTGACCAGGATGAAGCTGCTACTTTGGGATATGTCTGGATGATTTCTTCCTTTCTCCATGCAGCTTTCCCAGCCAACATAAGAGATCACCTGGAGACAGCTCCTCACCTTGGGAGGGGGTGAGGGACCTTTGTGTGCCAAGCTGGGCTTCATGTCCTGGCTGACAGGGAGGAAGCACCAGGGGCATCGAGCCCAGCAGCTGGATAATCTCTGGAGAGGATTGCTCAGGAAGCCACGGGATCTGCTGTGGAACAAACCCTCTGGGGAGCTTTGACAGGAGCAGCCCCCTCTTTCCAGCAGTGCCTTGGGGGCCTGTGGAAAATCCCATCCCTGCAGCAGCTCCAAGGCTGAATCCAGTGTGTGCTGCTTGTTTGGCTCCAGCACCTGGGTGGCCATGGCAGCAGCAGGATCCCTCTGTCCCTCTTCAGAGGGAAATCTAAATATGCAGAGGCTTCTTTCCCAAGGAATTGCATCCCAAAGACAGCATTTCAGTTTTCTTGAGATGAGGAATGAGCCCTTGAGTCAGGCTTAAGGAAATGGAATAGCAATATCTGCTAAATCACAAGGCAGAGATTTTTTGTTAACTCCTGAAATGCTGTTTGGAGTCAGCCTCCCCCTGGGGTTCTCCTGCCACAACACCCACCCCAAATTACACATGGAATTCGGCATGGGCAGGTGCTACACCAGCATCTCCCATGGGCTTCCCAGTGCAGGTTCATGCAGAGGGGACCAAATCCTGCTGGTCTCCGCTGTCACTCCTTCCAGCTCCTCTGGCACAGGCCACTTGCGTTGGGCTTTGCTAATTCTAGGCCTGGACTTGAGCGAGGGCTAAATGCAGCAGCCCCAGTCCAGCCTCTGCCTCAGAATCCACCCACCAGCCCTGTGGAAAAGAGAGCAGTGAATCAACCAACCCCCACGTGTTTGTCAGGTCTTCCCTGTCACTTCCCTCTTGACATTTCCATAATCCTGCTGTGCCTGCAATTAAGAACTTCAACAAAACGCCCGCTGCTCTCCTCCTCCTCCGCAGCACAGAGTAACAAAGCTGCACAGGCACCGACTCCTGCTGAAACGAAACGAGCGAAACGAGCAGCCGAGGTCAGAGGCTTTTTCACAGCTGCCGAGGGATGCGAGAGATAAAAGGCCAAGGGTGTCAGAATTTCCTCCTCGGGTTGTGCCAGTGCAGCACGCAGCCCGATTGCATGTTTATTTATGGGGAGCTGCTCTGATAGCATCTGTCAGGGCTCACTGCAGGGCCGGGAGCTGTGCGAGGCAAGCCGCGCTCAGCCCTCCCGGAGCTGGCTTCAAAGCTGGGAGAAGCCATTCCTGGAGGAATCCAGGGCCCAGCAGAAGCCTCAGCTGCCTGAAGAGCTCTCACACTTTGGGTTCAGGGACACAGAAGGCTCCAGCTTATTCCAGTGCCTGTTCTTTTCCTCTGGGGTCAAACACAGGGATGGGAGGGGTGAAGAGCGGTCTCCAGATTTTCACCCCAAGGTAAGGTTTCCCCATGGCTTCTGCATAAAGAGGTGTCCTCCAGTCCAACATATTCCTCATGGAAGGGGTTGTCAGGTTGGTGAAAGTCCCAGAAGGGGACTGGTGCAATCAGAAGGGGTTGGTGGAGTCCCCATCCCTGGAGGTGTCCAAGGAAGGCCTGGATCTGGCACTCAGAGCTCTGGGCTGCTGACAAGGTGGGGATGGGGCACAGGTTGGACTCAGTCTTGGAAGACTTTTCCAAGCTCAGCGGTCCTGGGATTCCACTGTCTGGGTCAAATGTACTTGGCACACTTGAGGAGGGTCTCCCTTCTCCCTGGAGCAGCTTGGGAAGGGCTTATGGAGCCAGCAGGATGCCCAACATCAGTGGCACTAAAGTGTTCAAACCCAGGCACACCCAAATTCTCAACAGCACTCGCAGCATAACCAGTCCTGCACGCGAACCAGATCTCGTCGTTCCCCTCCCCAAACCACCTCACTCGCCCTTCCCAGTGACCTAAACACCACTCCAGGAGCCCTGACTGCTCCTCCTCACCTGGTTTCCTGCAGCAGTGATTATTTCTGCCTGCTTGCCATCCTCTAATTCCTCAAATCCACCCTGTTTCTGACTGCCCACTGTAATTGTGTCACATGCACATCTCTCCAGCTTAATTCCATACTGATAAATGTCTTAACTTCAGATAATGAGTGGGGAGAGCCAGGACCAATAACTGCTCATTATTTCCCCATTATTTTTGCTTTGGTGCTGTGTAAATTAGCCGAGCAGCTCTGCACTCCCCTATTTTGACAATTCAATGGCAGCAGCCATTTCAGCAGTTGCTTTAACAATTCTAATTTGCCAAGTTTATTTCCAAGAAATTCTGCCACCAGCAATTTGTCTATTTGCTCGCACACCCTTTGGCACTCCTTCTGCAAGACTCTGCCTGCACATCCTGCTAGAGAGGCTCCGGACTTTGCCAGTTTTCATCCTGTGATCCTCATTCTGCAGAACACAAAGGGATCATGATTAAAGAAAAATCCCAGAATTACAACTGCAAACTAAAAAGACCAAGCGAAATCTTTGAATGGGCCCTTTTTGCAGAGGATTAAAGCAGAAAAAGGAGTCCCGTGTCTCACTCAATTATTTCTTATCTGTTTCAGGGCTGCAATATGGGTTTGGATAATTTGTCAGAGTGGGATGAGCGCATCCATTATTTATGTATTTATCAGTTTTGGAGAGTTACCTGATGGCCATTCAGCTCTGTGGAGCTGCCAATCAGCTGAGCTCGACAGCAGCTACAGCGAAGAATCGCGGAATATCCTCAGTGGGAAGAACACGCAGGGATCGTGGAGTGTCACTCCTGGCCCTGCACTGACACCCCAACAATCCCACCCTGTTCATCCCTGGGAGCATTGTCCAAAGGCTCCTGGAGCTCTGGCAGCCTCGGGGCTGTGCCCATTCCCTGGGGAGCCTGGCCAGTGCCCCAGCACCCTCTGGGGGAAAAACCTTTCCCTGAGATCCAACCTAAACTTCCCCTGGCACAGCTCCAGCCATTCCCGGGGTCCTGGGATCAAGTCCCTCACACTAGGAACTGCAGCTGTGGTACAGCCTCACACAGATGAAGAATTCCAGAAATGGACCATCCTTAGGAGCTGCTGAAAGACTCACACAGCAAAAAGGTTTTGCTGGAAAAGCCTCAGGGCCGACACTCCAGGTTGAACTCAACACTCTCCAATGCAGGAACAAAACAGAAATACAAGCAAAAATAATACAAAGCAAAGGTGATTTGACACCTTGCAGAGCCAGAGCCCTCTGGAAGTCTGTGTTTATGGCTTCCATAGGAAACTGGAGCACCTCCCCTATGGAGTCAGGCTGGGAGAGCTGGGCCTGCTCAGCCTGGAGAGGGGAAGGCTGTGTAGAGACCTCAGAGCCTCTTCCAGTGTCTGCAGGAGTTACGGGAACCTATACAGGGACTTTTCATCAAGAACCGGAGTGCCAGGAGAAGGGGGATCAAACTGAAAGAGGGAAAATTCAGCTTAGTTTTTAGGGAGAAATTCCTGGCTGCAAGGGTGAGGAGGCTCTGGTACACAGTGCCCAGAGAAGCTGTGGCTGCCCCATCCCTGGCAGTGTCCAAAACCAGGTTGGACAGGGCTTGGAGCAACCTGGGCTAGTGGAAGGTGTCCCTGCCCATGGCAGGGGATGGGACTGGATGAGCTTTAAAGTCCCTTCCGACCCAAACCATTCCCTGATTCTGCGTTTTCCATCAGGAGCATTTGGCGCTGCTGCAAAGGGTGGCAGGAGCAGCATCTCAGGATAATAAGCAGTAATTAACGAGTTGTGCTATCAGACTGCTCAGACACAGGCCAGCACCCCCCAGTGCATGCCAGAGCACACCATCCTGGAGCTAACGGGATCGATGGCTCTGCTCTAGCAGCTCCAGCTGCACTCTGAGCACCAGTTCTCTCCTTCTGGAATCGGGGATGTCAAACAGCTCCCAGTCCACAGACACAGCCGCGGATTTCCAAACCAGTCACAACCAGACCAGGGACAGGTTCAGGATCTTGTCATTCCCCGCAGCAGGAGGGAAAAAAAAATATCTAAAAAAGGAGTGTTGTCACCCAGGCATTTTGAGCCAAGAGGTCACAAAGCCAATCACTCTGCCCTACCCAGGAGCTGCTGGATGAGGAGTTCAGCAGCCAAACAATACATTTTTTTTCCTTGATTGATTTGCACATTGTGAAAGTTGGGAGTGAGAAGAAGAGAGCAAAGGCAAAGCTATTCTGCCTTGACTACAATATCTGCTTCCACAAAATTGAAAAAGTCTTTTTGGAGCGCTTCTGAACGTCTCAAAAATCAAGTTAAGGAAAGGTCTGAAATGAAAAGTCAGCTCAACAGAAAAGAAGAAAAAAGAGTTTGCAGAAATGTCAGCAGAAAATACTTGTCTTTTTCTCCCCGGGGGTTTTTGTTCTAAAACAATCTGGTCAAATCACTCCAGAGTCACGATTAGCATCAGTGTTAGCAAATCTTCATTCTGTGCAAAAACAAATCAAATGCATTAAAATGCCTGCGAGCGCAGTTCTTGTGGGAAAAGGAGGGCCCAGCTCGGGACTGGGAGGAAACACGTTTAGATTGGAAATTAGGAAGGAATTCTTGACCCAGAGGGTGCTGAGGCCCTGGCACAGGTTGTCCAGAGCAGCTGTGGCTGCCCCTGGATCCCTGGAATTGTTCAAAGCCAGGTGGGATGGGGCTTGGAGCAGCCTGGGCTACTGGAGGGTGTCCCTGCCCATGGCAGGGGGTCGCACTGGAAGGGTTTTCAGAGCCCTTCCAGCCCAAACCATTCCATGATTCCAAGCTTCCTTCAACACCCCAAATGCAGGTGCTGTGGCTTTGCAGGGACCCCTCCCTGGGCTGGTGGAGCAGAGCATGGGGAAGGAAGAGCAGGAATGAGGGATTCCCAGGATTCTCCCTGCCACTGTTCAGCGCTCCACTGACCCTGTGGCACAGC